>JAURVB010013685.1:0-211600 GCA_033002965.1 Piper betle | reverse complement strand
AAAATTAGATTTATAAGATTTCTATTTTAACTATGGCTAATGATGTTTCCTAGAAAATTTGATAATTATATTGATTTGAGTTAGTTATCTCAACTAAGTCGTTTAATTATTACTTTTCATAACTTCCATCAAATCACTAGGATTATCAATTTGAATTTGCAAATAAAGGGGAGCCATAAGCTTTGCTTATGGTCGCTTGCAAGTCTAAACCTAAAAAAAAAAGAAGAAGAATGATCGCGAAAAAACAAGTTGAAAATTGGAATGATTATAACTATGAATTATATTTCTTATAATGACTGTTGGATTATTATAATGATTAAGATTAGATCTATAAGATTTCTAATTCCTAATTTAACTATAACCATGAATTTCTCCTGCATCAGCATTCATTCTATCAAGCCTCCTTCCTCTATTAAAAAATTACAAAAATTGTACTAAATTATAAAATATATGATAACTCATATGATTAATTAATTGTTCATTTTTAAAATTATTTTAAAATTTTTAAAAATTATTAGAATTTATTATATATATTTTTTGGAGTTTCAAATTATATATGATTATAATAAAGAATTTATTATAATAAAATTGTCACGTAAAGCTACTTAGTGGAAGTCAGACTTACATCTTAATCCATTCTAAAATTGGATAACTATTGTATAAAGAAACTAATATTTTTATTATGAATTATTGTATTCAAAATAATAATATGTGAAGTTCGCACAACGTGTCGGTTATCATGCTAGTGGAGTTATAAAAATGTCATTTATATAAGAAATTCATTAGGCTATAATTATAAATTTATTAACTTATGATATAATAATCTATTGTAAAAATTATTCTTTATTTTCTAATATGTAAACTTAGCCTCATATATTGTCGTTCTTATAAATGATTACAGTTATTAGTAACTAATTAGAACCATGCACGATGTGATAAATATCTTTTTTGAATTTTCTAAAACATGTTCTTGCAACATAATTTTTATTCCATGTATTTATTTTAATATTCATTTAGAAATTTTATTTATTTTTAGTTATTTGAAGGAAGTTTAAAGAGTTTTTTACTAGAGAAAGGGAATTTTTTGATATTACTAGCTAGTGGGAAAGTTATGCGTAATTACTAGAAAAAGAAAATTTTTATTGTAATGGCAAAACTAACCTCCCATTTAAGAAAACAACATTTTTTAATAATAATCTAGCGAGTGGCAACCAAGCTTGGCCGGAGGAGGCTACCACCGGCCAGGTTTGGCCCTAGATGACAATCTCCGTTGTCATTTTTTTTTAAAGTCAACTAAGACGGCTAGGTCGGCTAGGGTAGCCGGATCTGGCCTCTTGGTCGTCATTAGTGAATTTTTAAAAATAAAAATAAAAAAATTAAGTGGCCACCCGCTGGGCGAGCGGCTATATCCCAGCCACCCTTGGCCTAGGATGGCTCAAATCTAGCTACCCAAGGCGAGGATGGCCGGGATCCGGTCACCTTGGCTAGTCGCTCTAGTCGCGGTATAAATAATTGCCGGCTGCCTCTTTTTAAGTTTTTTTAAAAAAATTAAAATAATGGTATTTTAGATAATTTATATTTTTCCTTTTTTTATAATTATGCATAACTTTCCCACCAACTGGTAATATAAAAAATTTCTCCTTTTTCTGGCAAAATGCTCAAGATTAAACGTAATTTCACATGAATTAGACATTTTAACTAATTAGTTTAATATCTTTACTTATTTTTAATAATTATTTATAACAATCATAAATTAATTAAATATTCACTTTTTTACATGTCTATGATAAAAATTAAATTTATCAAATCTAGTCATAGTTGAATTAGTGTTACCAACGGCCAGGATGGTTAGGTTAAGACAGGGTTTTGCAGGATTCAAACTTAATGCATATTAAAAACACGAACCTGAATGCATACATGAGTTCTTTTCTTTAATTTAGACTCAGACTTTACCCAAACCCAATATAACAAAGACAAACCCAAACCATTAATAAATATTGTATATATTTATATAAAATTATACAAGAATTTAAATATTTTATGATAATTATTCATATATATGGTAAAAATATAATATATTTTAGAAGTTATTTTATATATGCAAAATTATGCAAAGAAAAATCAAAATTTAAAATAAACAATAAATATTTTTGTGTTCGAGTTTTCGTACAGTTGGTTCCATTGAGACCCAAATTAACGTGGACCCGATATAAAGTTTATACCAATAAGGACCCAAAAGCCTTAGACTTTTATCCGTATAATTCAACCCAATCCCGAAATCCATATTATTGAACCCAAACCCACTATTTCCGGGTTGGATCATTTTGGGGATCCGATTAAACCGACATCCTTAAGTTGAATTAGATTTTTAAATAAATATTATAGTTAATTAATATATTTCTAATAAAAATGGTTGAAAATTATTTAATTAATTAGTATTTTTGAATAGGGTAAAATAGTAAAAATACTTGAATTTTTGATAAAAAACCATGTAAAATTTAAAAAATATTTCATTAGTATTTTTAATAAAAGAGGTGAAACTGTGATAATAATCAGGATGTATGGTAAATTTCTAATAAAAAGTATTAGAGAGGCTTTATTTAGAAATGAATGTTAGATTAAATACAGCTCTTTTAAAGACCGATAAAATAAATTAGATTTGCTCTTTTATTTTTTTGAAGGGACTGTAAAATCGATTTATACTCGAAAAAGAAACCTCTTTCCCTGTAGCCTCGCACCAGGAAACATCCGGGCCCACCATTCCACGTTCAACACGCTCAGCTGCGGGATCCACAGAATCCAACTACGGTTAGAGCCAATGGATCTTCATCGAACGGTTTATCTTCTTCAAAATCTGCTGGACCCACAGATGGATCTACCACCCATATCTCTTCGAAGAATAGATCATGTGTTTGTGCCCCCAATCACTCCAATCTTTTCCCATCAAATTCTCCACAATCGGCCATTTCAAAATTTTTAAAAATCTGACAAGATTTTCCTTCATTGTTTTGATCCATAGAGTTGTTGAGAAGGTAGGGATATTTTTTTCTTTTTTTGAGATTTTTTTGGTGTTATTTTACTTGTTCTTATCAATTTCTTTGCTTGCAGGTTTTGTTAGGATCATTTGGTTTGATTGAAGGCGAAGTTAAAACGGGTTGGGAGAACTTCTAGTGTGGTAAATGCTTTTTGCGGATCGGTTTCTGTTTGGTTTGAGCAGATTGTTGCATGTATGGGGTAAGTGGTCGATTCCCACCAGTTCAAAGATTCCTCTTTTTTATATGCTTCGAGTTGTTTAATTGGATCTTGTGGTTTATAGCTTGTGTGCTGTAGTTGTCAGGTGATGGACGGGGATAGAATCGAATCTGGGATTTTTGCTTGTGTTGTAAGCCAGACTTGAAGAGTATAGCTTTTCCCTTTCAATGCAAATAAGCTGTTTTTTTTTGAAGGAGATTGAGGATCAAGGATCAATTTGTGAATGTTGATTAGGATTTTAATTTTTTGGTGACTTTTCTGTTTACTCTGAAACTGGGCATTGATGAGGAAGTTTTTTGTGCATGGTGGGGCGTTGTGGCAGTTCACCTTATTCTGTTTACGTTCAATGAAACTATCTGCAATGGAGAAAATCAGGAATTGTTGGAAGTTCGACTCTGAAGTGAGGACGATAATTTTATCATCAATTGTTTGTGGTTTACGTTATTGTCTTGTATTTGTGTTCTAGACCGAGAGAAACTTTTGTGCTCTTTACAAAGTTGTTATTGAAGGTGGTCTTGAACGGTGTTTAATGCCGAGTTAGTATCTAATATTCTTCCATGTTATTAAATCATGTTTTCTTTTGTTCCTCAGAAGATAGTCTTAGATTGCTGGTATGCTTGCACATTTAGCTGGTACTAATCGTTTCTATGGTTGCAACAGAGCAGAGGTTGTTTTGGATGCTGTACAAAACCTGCTCCAATTATAGCGGTAGATGAGCCCTCAAAGGGCTTGAAAATCAAGGCCGCACTGTGAAGAAACAGCCTGCTGTTGTTTCAGACGGTTTCTGGAGTACTAGCACGTATGAGATGGAGAACAGTGCACTTCAGTCGCAGAGAAGTCTTTCATCAATTAGTACTTCAAATCCTAGTTTTGATCCTACTAGTGGACCTGGAAGCTCCAGTGCCCCCTGAATTTGTGAATCATGGCATGTGCAATTACTTTTACCTAATAGTTTGAGTGCCTAAATTTTTATTCAGAACGGGCATAATGTTTAAAAGGAAAATCTAGGTCTAATTCTCTGGAATCAAACTAGACAGCAGTGGATTGGCAATAAGAGACGAGATTATCGACTACACAGGGTACAAGAACCTCGATTAAGGTATGAAAGGCTTCTTTTCCTTGATGTAAGTTCTTTAATAAAATTGAGTGACATCTAAGGAAGTTATTCTGGAAAACGACCTAAAAGTCGTTTATATTGAACACTAACTAAAAATTAGACAGCCAAATGGGGTTTCTAAGTTGAAACTGAATTGCTGACTAGCTAAAAGCTCCTTATTCCTATCCCTGAACGAAGCAGATAATGTTGAATGTTTTGAATAAATATCTTTTCATTATTTTGGCTTAAAAATGAGCTAGTATTCACTGCTTTGTGATCCTTATCCATGTTGTTATTTTCATCGTAGATGTGCAAGCTGCTTATTTTGTTAGTGAAATCACCATTAGTGCATTTGCTAGTGCCAGTTTTATCTTCTCGTCACTTACTGATTAGTTAATGAATTTGCAACTTTATTTGCTTTTGTTTGTTATCATTGTAAGTTGAGCTGGGTCACAATTTCTGAGAATATATCTTAACTCGATGAATTAACGCATTTGAGTTGTTTTTTCCATTATACATTCTTCTCTGAGGGAGGTGTGCATTTAATTCTTAAGAAATTATTTATATTCCTTCATGTCTTTAACCTTGTAAAGAATGTTACTTCAATCTTTTTACTCACATTTTAAACATCAGCTCATGCAGAGATCACAGATGTGTTGCTAGCCAATGAAACTATTGTTTGAACTTAGGGTCCGATTGGTTAGCATGAAAATAGAATAAATGAAAAAAATCATATGAAATAGAAATGTAATGAGATGAAATGACATGAAAATTTAAAAAATTTTCCTTATATGTTTGGATAGTGGAAAGAAGATGAAAATAAAATATTCCTTCCCATGTGTATGTGCATGTACCCGCCCCCCAAAATTTTCCCCAATTTTTTTATTTTTTATAAGAAAATGTTGGTTTGTAAAATTTTTACATAGAATTACTTAACTGAAATTAAAATTTCATTTGTTTAAATTTCAAGATATCCAAACATAAGAAAATTTATGACCTCCAAATTTTACATTTCTTTTATATAAATTTAAGACAACCAAATAGACCCTTAATTTACATTTTGAAGAACTAGTGGCGTATTTTGGGGAGAAAGGAAGATGAAAAGCCACATATTTGAATGTTTTGAGAGCTTTTTGCAAAAGCTGAATACAATCAATATATGTAACAATGTTAGTTCAAACTATAATGCTTTGTATACTATAGTCATGTTTCTATGAGTCAAGCTGCCTATGAACATGGTGTATGACTTTTCTAATGCCTTTCATAATATTAATGACTGTTCTTTTGCCTGTATGCATCACTGTTTTTTATCTTCCTGTGGCAGCTGGAATGCTACATATGAGAGCTTACTTGGAACAAACAAGCGTTTTCCTCGGCCGATACCTCTTTCAGTAATACACAGTCAGCATTTTTTAAAATTTCCATGCATTCCCGAATCCATTATATTTATTGTTGTCAATGTTATGACTTGCAGGAAATGGTGGATTTTCTGGTTGATATTTGGGAGCAAGAGGGCATGTATGATTAGAGGAAACTGATCTTCTGGCGGAGAATATTTTGAAAAGACCATCTTGTCAATTATCCCAAATTGAGATATGCATGATGTTGGCTAAAGTATTTGGTGATCTTGGAGTGGAGAGGAAATTACCACTGTTATTGTTGTTTGCATTTAGAAATTTGCTCTATTAACCGGCCTCTCTGAACAATACGAGTCTATCTCAATCTAGATATATTTATTCCAAAATTGAGGATGCCTGTTACAGGAAACCAAATGTAAAATATTTATTCTTTTTTTGCATGCTATTTATGTTTAGTTAGAAATTGTGCGTAAGTATGCAACTGTCTTGCGTGTTTCAATCCATGATGCCTATATGAGCTGGTTTAAAGTCTGTTAATCAACTAAAGCAGGAAGCAACACATCCTATACCTTCTTAGTGTCTACTAAGCGGGTTCGTGATCTGTTTATTGCTGCGACTAATTTAAAACATAAATTAACCAGTTGTCAATGGGCACTATGGTCTGTTCAGATGGGATCTTGCTGTAGAAATTCGGATAGGATCTTGCAGCAGAAATTGAAAACCAGGTAAGCTTTCTTCGTAACAGTACTTCTTTTCGTGCATGTAATTTGTTAGCTCTATTTTTTATGGATTGTTGGAGTACTAAACATGGGATTGACTAACATTGCAGTTCGTGAGCAGTGGATTCTTGGTGGGTCTGAGAAAGTATGGGAGGGGCAATTGGAAGAAGATTGCAAACGGAGCCCAGTTCTTCCTACGCCCCCGAAGTAGCTCCGGACCATCTTCGACGTCAAGAATGCTGCCACGCCGGCGACACACTGTTCTCAAGCTGTGCTGCTACACTCCTGCCGCTGTAACCATACAACATCCATGCTCGGTTGGATCATCTCTCATCGTTGGATATTGTTCTTGATATTGGTCTTGGTCTCTAGTCCAAGAATGTTGTTGAGCTGGTGAACCAGTTTAGTTTAGAGGATATTCTGATTTTTCAAGATTCTAATGTAAAATTGCTGTTTTGTAATTGACATTTACCCAAAACAATTCTTCGTTGCTCCGTGAAAATAAATATGTTATAGCATTTTGATTGATTGAAATGCTGCTTTTATGTTTATTGCAGTTCACCTGCAAAATAATTTTTCAACGTGCAAATTTGGTTAGTATCATTCTCAATTAGTTGGATTGGTTTGACTCGCAGAGGTGCTAACAAACTCAAATATATTCAATTCAACTCGATTAATTAGACTTTGAGTTTGAACCAATTAGTGAGTACAAAAACATTTTTATTTGGTTTTACTTGACTCAAGACCTGATATTATATAATTTAATTAATTTAAATTTTATTGAACAGGACCCGAATTTAAGGATAAATAAATCAAATTAACGTCGGCATGAAAGTCCAGAACACTCCCCCAACCAAGCTTTGGACGCGTCTTCCATAGCCCAGACCCTTCTTACCCCCATCAGAAGCTCGTAGACTCTTCCGGCGTCCCCTCTCCATCCAACTTAGCTCTCTTATAACAGACCACAATCACCATATTCCCTCTCCTCAATCTTCAAGCTGCTACAACGTCACATTGAACAAAGAATTTACAGATCTTTTTCGAAGCACATCATCATCTCATGGCGGGTCTGTCTCGTTTGTGCATGAGGAGCATGCAGCAAAGACTATCAAGCAGAGGAATAATGACGATTGGAAACGATCATGGGTCTCAGGGGAGCTCTGCCGTTCGGTGGTCATCAAACACAGCTAATTCTGATCAGTCGGAAGAGATGTCCACCGGCGAGATTGCTGTTACTCATGACCAAGGCCGGCCGAAGTCCAAGTTAGCTGGCCGGCGCCGGAGAGGATCACTGTGGGGAAACCACAAATTTGGTCTCAGAGGCATGTAACTAGTTATATATGTATCTCCATTTCTCTACCTTAAATTGTTCGGCAAATCACTCATTTTTAAACCATGTTAATTATCGTCCAAAATACATTATGCCATAGATTGTAAGAACAGGCCGTCTACATGTTTACTTAGTGCGCATCTTTGTCACGTATGGGAATTGCAGATCTTTTGCCGAGATCAGGCTTTACAGACGCATTATGGCATTGTACAGACGGTTTACATAGGATGGTCGACGAAGTGTTGCGTGGGCAGCTCTTTGGAAGGGTGAAGGAGAGTGACAAGGCGTACAAGCTCAAGCTAGAGGTGCCGGGCCTCACCAAAAGACCTCAAGATCAGCAGTGTAGATGGGTGTTTGCTCATTGAAGGTGAGCACAGGGAGGAGGAAGATGACACGAGCTCAGATGATGAGCACTGGGTGTACAGGAGGAGGTATGGGTACTACCACACTCGCCTTGCTCTGCCGCCGGATGCCAAGCCGGAGGAGATAAAGGCAGAGCTCAAGCATGGGGTGCTTTGCATTACCATACCAAAGGAAGAGGAGGAGGAGAAGAAGATTGGCAGGGAGATAAAGATTGAGTGAAAGCTATGATATTAGTATAGAGTGGAGTGATTAGCTAAAATTTTGTAAGTGGGTAAATATGAATCATATGATCAAGGACTAGAGTTGTTTGTTTTTTTTGTGTGTTTTGTGTTTTTTGTAAGATGGGAATGCTTAGTTTTGAGATCAGTGGCTTGCTTGAGCTCTTAATATGGACCTGGCATGTTAATTATGATATTGTGGACTCTAATTAAGCTCTTAATATGGAGGTGCATGCTAATTATGATATTGTGGACTCTAATTAATTAATAGTTAGCGTACATGGGCTAGAAATGTGGATATAAGATATTGTATTGTAATGGTCCTAATGGAGACGCTCAAAATCATAGCTGGGCCAAGCTTGTTTCAATGTAATACTCTTGGTGGGCTTTCGTAAGCCAGAAACAGAGAGTCGAGCAGAGGATGGGCCTTTAACCATCCAGATTATTAGATATATCACTGATTGCAATATTGAAGGCTCTGAGTGGAGGATGACTACAATCAAATTATTCAACCAAATTTCCGGCCATAGACTAATTGCCATTATTAACTTTATATATAATATATGAGATGTATAATTTCATTGTCAAGGCTTCTTCCACTTAGAAGATAGCCACCGAACTCTGGCAGTGGTGATGGAAACAACTGCATCTCCCTAGAGATCAAAGGAAAAGTTCATCAAGTATATCTGCTGTCCTTTTATCTCTCTTTTGTTTGGAGATGAACTTCTTCACCAAAAAGGCATCAATTTGTCCTGCAAACGGATATGGTTTCACAATCCAATATCCCTTCAAACTCTGAACTCTAAACTGTGAACAAATTGATGTCAGATTGGATTAGCAATAGCATAAACATGCATGCATGTATTGGACATCGTATTTACACTCTTTAATAAAAAAGAACCGAAAGTTAAGCTCTTAAAAATATATTAAAAAATAAAATATTATAATTTTTTTGTTCAATTAAAATTTATGTTTCAAATTAAAATCTATCCTGGCCAAGATATTCTATGATTATTATTTATTTAATTATTTAATAAAATTTTATGTATAAAATTAAAATTTATTTATAATATATATATATATATATATATTCTAAAGCTTCTATTATATATTATATTATTATTAAATTTATCTATATATATATATATATATATATATATATATATAAAATAATGCTACAATACGCTGCAATTTTTGGAGCACATTGCAGCACACAGCCCGTGGGCCGTTGGATGAAGGCCTCAAGTCCACAGTTCAGCCCGTCTACCCGCCTCGAACCCCGCTCGCCCGCAGCCGACCGACCCTCCCTGCCGCGGCTTCCTTGGCAATCGTCGCTCGCCCGACCCTGCCCGCAGCCCTGCGCCCCGCCCCCCATCGCGACCGACCAACCCTACTACCCAGTCGCGGCCGGCCCGCCCGCCCCAAGCCACGGCGACCCCCCTCGTCGTGGCCCCCAAATCGCCCACCCCTCCGACGCGGCCCGACAGGGGTCGTGGATGGCGATGGCGGGGGCGGTAGTCGGTGGGGCGGCAGGCCGGGTGCAGGGGCGGGAGGGGTGGATTTGCAGTAGCGGAGGGCCGATGGGCCGAGGAGGGGGCCGCCGCCAAGGGGGCGACGGCTTGGGGCCGGGGATGCCAGCGGGTAGGCTGCGGCGGGGCTCGACCGAACGGCAGGGGTAGGCGGCGGAGTGAGGGGGTATTTTGATAGGGTACGTTGGGCTATTGGATCGCAATCCAACAACCCAAATTTATAGTATATTATACGCGGTCAAAAAATAGCAATGCACTGTAATATAATTATAACTATAACTATAATTATAACTATAACTATATATAGAGAGAGACATGTGTCATATCTACAATTAGAGCTGATAGTGATTACTTGGTTAAGACTGCTTCAAGGGTGATAAAGGTGTCGGTTGGAACGAGTGGCAGCGCCGCCTCCACGTTCATCAACTCAAAGTGGGCCATGTGACTTAATCTCACTGTTGATATAGCTGTTAGGGTTGACAAGAACACAACATATACACAGCTCCCATCACTCTCTATCATCTAACTTTCTTCAATTAAATTAAATTGAATGGATCTCTATTCCCAAAAATTAGCCATTAAATTCTTAAAAGCTAGGATTTGGGTAGGGATATTTTCTGCTTGTGAGAAAATTTGACATACATCTAGCAAATTTGTTCGGGAAAAATTGCCGCAATTTATTACTTTTAATAAACTTGCTTAGGAAAAGTCGTTGCAAGACCGGAACATCTTTTGAAACTGGTTTGGAAAAATTGTCACACAGCTTCCACGACTATCAATAAACATAATTAGTCTTTATATGTTTTATAAAATCGGTATAATGAAATTGAAGCCATGAGGTAGGATTTGATTTTAGTGGGGCAACCGCATTAGTCATCATCTAGTGGACTAACGAATTCCTAAAAGACTGCCATTTTGTTGGTCAGCAGTTAAGTAATCCGACTTGTTTTAAATGGGGAAAATTGTGTAATTAATTGACCTAATGAAGCTATTATATTTAAAACTAAGCTTTGCAATTACTCTCGCGAACTGTGAGTTTTACTCAAATTAAAATTCGTCTACCAACTTTACTATGATAACTTTAATGATACATCAATTTCTTGTAATGGGCCAATCAGGTGTCCCTTACAGTGTCACTCCCACGTCCATATATAATGGGCCCCGTAGCTACATGAGGATAGGTATTTCAGTTTTCTATAATGAGCAAGTTGCAACATATAGGTTGGATTCGTTACGAGATATGCACAGCTATGGTCATCGTCCATGAACGTGAAGGTGTCGGCTGGTCGGTGTTGCCGGTGGTTGAGGCAGCTGGGCAAGGAAGCAAGCAGAGCTCTGGTTATGCTTTTTGCAAGTAATTGACATCCGCTCTTTTCAAATTGAGGCCATGTAGGTCCAATATATATGGCCTCTTTGCATGGCGCCCTGGTCTTCAGGCACTGCTGCTGCTGCTGCCCTCCAAAGAAAGCTTGTTCTGTGTGGACATCAAACTAAGTAAACACAAGTGGGGGGAAGCATATAATTGATAGCAACCAAGTGGCTTAAGAAAATTATACCACTTAATTAGTAAACTCTGTTAATTTGCGGCTTGATTTGGGAAACGGTAAAGCTTGGTTGCTCTACAGCTGTTTATCTGTCGTTATGTGTCAAGTTGCTCAGGGCATACTTACCAGCCTTGTCCTACAAACATCATCTTGATTTGCGAGTGATACATGAGTAGTTTAAACGCCATGCATGAAGAAGTTCATGCACATTGAGGTCGCGTAACCACTAACATTTCAAACTTGATTTCGAAGAATTCCATCATATTTGCTTTGACCTACTTCCCTAAATCGCTCATGCATGCTTAAATTTTTATTATTAAAATTTGTTCCGACATAATATGCTTAAATGAAGGATGATTAAGAAAGAAAGTAGTATTTTCTTTCACACCACAAGTTGATGTATATACATTTTACAAAGGCATATAGGTTTGGGGAGATCGTCCAAAACACAAAAAAGATGCAGTATGTACAGCTAGCAAGTAGAGATCACAGCCAACTAGAGATTGTGTTAATCTCTAAGCTAACTTATTCAATACCAACTACCTGTTTTGTAAGCATATATAAATGCGTGCCTGTGTTTGTCTTGCCTTGAAAATTTTGGATAGCAGTGGAGATCCTTGTGATTTTTATTTCCTAGTGTCAGTTAGTAATTTTTCATTTGGCAAGAAACCATTAGGTATCTTTGACTAGAACAAAATTCTTGTTACTGCTGTATGTTGATATATCTGTGTTGTTAGTATCCAACAAAGTAGGTCCCAAATTAATAACCTTTTGGATCCATTAAGAAAAAAAGAAACTAATTGTTTTGGACATTGCAAGTCTTATAGTATATGTTGGCTCTGCTAGCTAGATAGCTCTTTTTATTTCGTACAGAAAAACAAATAATCCAATAAATTAACCTATCTTTATGATTCCCAAAATACTGTAGTGGATATATATATATATATATATATATATACACACGGAAAAGGATTTCTCTATATATATATTGCCACTAATTAAGCCGTGTACTACGGTCGAAATATGTGCGATATATATATTATGCAGATCTTACTTAGGTGATATACACGAAAGTGCTTTCTATACAGCAATGGGATAAAATTATAAAATGTGGGTCATTCATGGTTTGTGAACTACTCCTCATATATATATTGACTTCCAAATTAATATTTGTATGGAAGATCATAATACAAACACCCATAAAGATCGTGTTTTGGCCCATAAACTGCGTTAAGTCAAAATTGGGGTGCCTTAAATTTTCAAACATCCATTATTAGTTGAATCATGATCTTACAAATACAATAATAATGCAAGTAAGTGACCTAGAATACATACGATATTCATTTTAAAGAAATTAAAATTTGTATTTTTTTGAAGTCGTTCTTGCATCATAAACAAAGATTTACTTGTATAAAAAATTCAAGATAAATAGAAGAGTGCCAAATGGATCAATATGTATCAAAGGTTCGTGCATATATTGGCATCTGTGGACAGACTTGCATCTCTTGCATCAATTATAAAATAAAATATAATGTTCGAAAAAAAAACTTTAATAATATGATAAAAATAATATATATATATATAGAGAGAGAGAGAGAGGGAGATTTCATATTTAAAATATGATAAAAATAATATATTATTCTTGTGTAAAAAATATATATATATTCCAGCAACTTCACACAAGTTTTAATTACCTACTAAGATTATATCACTAGTGGAAAAACATCCTCTCTCACCGAAATTTTAGGTGATAGAAAGATATTTTTAATAACTGAAGGGTGTATGTCGCCGAAATCAACCATTGAAATTTCAGTGACAGTTAACTATAAAGTTTTAATGTGGTGGCTAAATTTGTCACCACTAATATATATATATATACACACACACGTTTTACATGAAGGAGCTCAATATTATTATTATTTGAAAAGATAGAATTTCGTGGCTCACATCCACCGCCACCGCCAATATTATTGGGTACAATAATATTCTTATACCACATATCTAAATAAATTTACAACTAACGGAAGAATATATCCCTCAAGGTAGCCAAGCTGAATTTAACTGCTTGGCTCAAATCTAGCTTACTTGTACTTATAATTAAGTCGAATTTATTGATAGTACTCAAACTTATTTATATGAGCAGAATCAAATTAATTTATATTTATCTACACCTCAATTTCATATTTTCTACATTTTTTTCAAAATTCATTTTAAAAAAATCATCATAACATTACCTACAAAAATGAAACAAACATAATTAAAACTTATATTCTTATCAAAAATTGTCATTTAGTTCACTTTTCATTTAATATTTAGTAAAATTCATAATAAGAATCTCATATACCTCAGCAAGCTAAATTTAATAAACCGGATTAGAAATATAGAGCTTAGAGCTCGCCTGAGTCGAATGTAAATAAGCCCAATCAGTTCTCTTTGCTTGTATTTTAGTAGAAGTCCAAATCCAGCTTTTATAAAATTGCACATCAAATTACCAGATCAATAATCGAGGAGCTTATGAATAAAGTACCGAGTACAAATCACATCCCCAACGAAAGTCTACCCACCCAAACATCCTTGTTATATATTTTAATAGATATTACACGTCCCAACAATCACGGATGAAGATATGAATCATATGATACCTTCATATATCCGATGTAGATACGGGGTAGAAATAATTATCGTCATATTATATGTAATACCAGCACAACCACTAGAGTCTTCTTCTCAGTGGTTGATGATTTTGATGACGAGTCCAAATCCAATCTTTTAACACTAAACACATTTAATATATACTCCATACCGAGAATGATGACCTCTTTCATGTACCCCAAAAAGCTGCTCCCTTCAATGTATCTTGCAAAGTTGAAAATTCAGGCCAAGCCGCAGGGTGTTTGTGTCACATTATTCAAGCTAGCTACCAACGTGGAAAAAGTTAGTGGTGTGAACACTCTATCTTGACTTAGAAGCTTGTATATGATGTATGTCTACCTTGTGTGCTCCATTAATTGACCAAATTAGAAGAGTGAATGTATGCATAATTGAAAGCTCGTCTTTTTTTCCTCAAGCATAATTGAAGCTATTATTGTGCATTGAAGATTGGATGCACACATATATAGTCTTTCTTGGAGGATAACAAACGACGTGTGTGCATCGTACGTTGACACAGCTACAAGAAAGGGCATGTACTTGCCAAAATACATCTACATTTTAGAAGATAAATGTGTGGCAAATTTTTTGCTTTAAGGTTTCATATAAAGAATTTTTTCTCATTTATTGTTGCATTGTGTCATGTTTAAATTACAAAGTATTATTTGACCAAGTATAACAAGTAATTATGACTCGAAAAAGTTCTTTAGTTTTCACTACAAAGATTTCTAACCTGGTCTTGGTCTTGGTGATTATTACAGCGAAGCTGGTAACCATAATTAAGTAACGTATACTAATTGGTAACATGATATTGTAGAAACTAAATAACAACAAATTTTAGATATAAGGGTAGGATTTAATATATTTATTTGTAAAATATATACAAATCATTGTCGTCGTCATCATCCACCTAATCTAAGAGAATTGAAGTTGGGGTTATAAATTCTTTCCTTCCCGCTTCATCTTATCATAGACCCGTCTTTACACATGCTCAAACCAACGTAACTTGTGCTCTCATTTTCTCCTCAATTGGTACTACCGTGTAAGTATAGTATTGTTAAAAATTGGTATGTAAGTTTTTTCACACATCCATTTCAACATCTGTATCTCAACTATTTTCATTTTTTTAATATAATTTTTTTTTGTTATCCAACACTTCATTGCATAAAGTAGCGCTAGGAGAATAGTTATTATATAAAATTTTCCTTTCAATTTTGTAGGAATTTTTTTGTCACATAGCACTGTAGCTCTCTATTTTAGCTATCCAGCTACAATTTTATGTTTGACATCATCATAAATGTCCTAATTTGTATTTAACATAAAATCAAAATACTTAAAATATTCATTATGTGATAACTCATGGTTCTCTAAATAAATAAAAGAATTGTCCCTCGTTATGATCTCACTAAAATTATATTTCTTGTACTTTATTATTATTTAACTAATCCTTAAGCCTTGTGATTATATGGCATCCTTCCATAATTTTAACTTACCTTCAATTCGGCTTAAAGTAGATCCTTAGTGTAAACCAACTTTTATTAAAAAATCTTTTTCTTTGCCCGTCAAAGTCTTTACACAAATATATATATATATATATATATATATATAATGAGTTAAATTTAAATCAACCATATGATCCTTTCAATTAATAGAAAGAATCAATCATGTTCACAATCTACTCTTGCACACACTTATTATTTTCCCCGCAAATGGCACTCTCTTTTAAACATTCCTTCTAAATATCAAATATATTCATTAGATATCTATGAGATTAATTAATTACTGCATCATAAATTTTTTTATTTACGAAGCCTTATAGGTGTAACCGTGGGGGCACCAAGGGGTGCTAGGGTTTTGGCAAAATTTTAGCTACAAATTAACCCCGTGACACCTGCCCCATATATATACTAGGTGTACGAGTTGTTTTAAAAACTGGACACAGGTCAAATTCCGGTCCGGTACGGGTTGTTGGACCGGCAAGCAGTTTAAAGAAAAACACGAACCGGCTGTTTCGTATATACCGCCCGGTTCAGAATATGAACACCGTCGCCAACGATCTCCACTCGGAGACCTCCCTCTTTTCATGACAGCAACATCCCAGACCCACCGACTCCAACGTCCAAACCCAGCGACGCTCCTTGTTGGGACGTCAACACCCCTCGTCGGACCCTCCCTCCCTCCCTTCAACGCCGACACCAACACCGCCCTCCCCTCCTTCGACGCAAGGGGAGAGCTGCAACTTCAGATTTTTACTTGTTTGATATATGTGATTTTGCTTGAAGGGCATTTTTTTTAATGGTTTATCTGTAATAATTTGTAGGGGGTTTTTTTTCTAGATTGGGATGATGAATGCAACGACGAAATGGTTTCAATTTGTAGTGATTTGTTGGTATCTATGGGCTCTACTGTTATATTTTCTAGTGTTCCGAAAATAGGAATTTTTTTGCTATTTTTTTTCCAATTGAAATGATAATGCAATGATAAAATAAATTTAAATTTATAATGATTTGGTGGTGTATAAATTGTGAAGTATTATGGTGGTATTATTGTACAGGACCACAGGGTAGTATACTCACAAATTGAGGAGAATATTGTATAAGAATAATTATTAAATCCTTTATAACATGCAAAATCCACTTTGACCCGGTTAGAACAATTATACTGTGTAATAGTAAAAAATCCGATATAATCACCGATCAGGCTTTTAAAACATTGGGCCTAGGGGTGAATTTTGTATTCTATTGTTTGTTGATCATCTTACCTTCCTTTGATGACGGAGTCAATGATACCGTTGATGACAAAGTATAGAAGTTAATAGATACGATAAATTGGCCGAACAGCCTGAAGCATTTTAATGAGGTTTCCAACTCCCATGATCAGTCATATTAGAGCGTACGTATAAGGGTAAAATATTGGATTATTTAATTCTCCTTATTTTGATGAAAGTAGGTATGGATACTGGTAATTTGCAGTTTGCAAAATGGTTATAAATTATACATAATTTGCTTTGGTAAAAAAATGGGATTATACATACTTAACTATGAAAAAATCAAGGAATGCTGATTTTATGTAGGATCTCATGATCAAGGACGAAGCTGGTTCCAACCAACAAAGCTTACAGATGCATGTCACTTCCCCCTTCATCTTTAATCTTTATCACATACAATTAACCGATTAAAAAAGTTCAAGATCATTAATCAAGACAGCAATAATTGAGATAGTAGCACTTTACCATATATGCTCTATTACTGATTGCATATGAAATTGCCTTTGTCGGTGGGGTCCAACGCTGGGACCCATTAAATGGGGGAAAATAAAAATTTTCAATTTTATGCATGGACCGAAAGTTTAGAGTCAACTTATTGCGAAAGTATATTATCTGTATGCTTTATGAAAAAAATAAGATCTGTCATTTTAAAGGAAAAAAGGCAAAAAATGAGAACTTCAAATTTTAGCAAGTTAAGGGGTAATGAACCAGCCTATTCCTTAAATATCAGTCGAACATCCAAGACAGATTTACTGATTGAGTTTTTTACTAAAAGAGAAGAGTAACTTTATCATTACTAGATAGTGATAGAATAAAACTTAATTACCAAAAATATTTATTATAAATGATAAAATTGTCATTAGGTTGATTTTATAATAAAATAAAAACTAAAACTACCTAACTCAAAACTAAAAAATAAAATTAAAAATAAATTATTTTTTTATATAAGTCATCTACGTTTACCTCTTAAGTTGAGGACAATAAAACTAAGTCTGACTGACCAAGGCTAAGGAGTAGTTGCCCGAATTGAAGGCCTCCGTTGATGTCATGGCGATTGGATCCAACCACTTAAAGCAAATATTTTTTAAAATTTTTTTTAATATTGTGTTAAATTTTGGACAAGTAGTATTTTTACCGTTTGTTTTGATAATAGGCCGGATTTTCCCCGGGTAATATAAAAAATTATTTTAAAAAAAATCTAGTGGTATAATAGTAATTACACAGCGTAAAATATGCACCGGAAAAACTCAACAATTTGATCACGCTAGTGTGGCAGGTAGGTAATTTATAAAGAAGAAAGGTTCATTTTAAAAAGAAAGGTTCATGTACAACATCAAGATAAGGTCAGTACTGATAGCTAAGTCGTCTACAGTTATATTCAAGTTGTAGTCCATATTCTTGCACTTTTGGTGGACCACAGCTCCTCATTTTTCAAATTTAATGTCGGAACGTTAACTATCAACAAGTGGGAGAGAATTGAAAACAACCTTAAGAAAACTAAGTCGCAGCCATTAATCCAAAAGAGACCACGAAGAATCAGGGTACCACGGCTAAGGAGACGAATACACATGTTTCCTGGCAAGCCAAGCAAAAAGAAGGGAGGTTTCTTGGGACCTCCTCTGATTAGATTCTGTATGGGGATTAAGTTCAATGTACCAGTACATTAGACCCAATATTTGGCCTATACCAGCTAAGGTCGAAGGTTCTATGTGCGAAGGGGGAAGAAGGAGGAGGGATTCAGAGTACCAACTTCTCCATTGGATTATTTTTTAACCTCCATTGAAGCATGTTGGCCATTTTGAAACTTTGAAAATGTTGGCATGGACAGGGTGTCCTTTTCATGGTCAAATCTTTCGTGAATCTTCTGCACATGACATGACCCACAGTTTATAATTAATCATACCCCTTAATTCTTTATTTTCTACTAATCCTTGTTAATATTATCATGGATAAAGTCATATCAAAAATTAAATGATAGAAGGCTGTGTGTTTGAAGTTTCAAGGATATTGGGCTTCAGTGATAGAAGTTTAATCTATCATTAGATTTAGTTTAAGGAAGATTAATTTAGTCGCAGCGTGAAAATTTAGTAAAAAAATATTATCCCCAAAATCCCGTTTCCTCGTGTTGCTTGACATACAGGGCCCTCAATTCCTGTCCAAACACGTCAATGGGATATGAGATCACAAAGAAAGTAAAAAGAAAGAACAATTTCATATTTGTTGTACACACTTCCTTTCGTATATATTTTGTCAAAATTCGCATCATGTCTCTAGCCAAAGATACACCCTTTAGCTCTCCTACTTAAATTTACATGATTTAATCAGCTGTCTATGATCAAGCCCAAACGATTAGAAAAGAGAATATTTTGCATTTACTCAACACATACAAATTAGTAAATTATAAATCTTATAAGCAAATCAGGCCGTCAAAATATATCTAGTTGTTTGGGTAGGGCATAATAAATAAGAAGGATGAAACTATGAATAGCCTGGGCTGTCCATTTGCAGGAATGTGCGCAATTGAGCAGGCAAAAAGTACAACGACGGGACGGTCACGTTTGATCCTTGGATTGCCGGCGGTGACAGTGAAATCACCCATTCGGCTTTGTCCAGTTGTTGTGAAAAAACTTTTAACGATCAAGAACCGGCCACGCCACTGTCCAACTGTTCACAATTCACAAGAATCAACAGTGGACACATTATAATGAGCAAACGGTAAGACCAGGGGCCTTTTCGGTCTAAACAAATAAACCGAAGCCACGTGTCCTATTCGGATAGAACAGAATGAGCAATTAAATATTCATAGATAATAATAATATTTATTTATTATCTAATTTTTGAATTTATTATTAAAAATATTTAACAGAGGATAATCTACTTATATTTAATCGGGTCATTCAGCGCATATTGAGTACGAGACTTTCTAAAAAATACCATTCTCATTAAAAAAATATTTTTATCTAGGGCATGGAGAAGGTTGAAGAGGACTTATTTATATTTTAGTAAGATAAGCCATACAAACATACACGAGAAATCACTAATTTATCCCATTAATATATAAAAAATTGAGGTAAACTACACCTTATATATAATTTATATGAGCTTCACATTTAATTTAAACTTTGTTAAATGAGTTAATGTACGATCACAGTTCAACATAAAAATAGATGTCAAGGCAAAATAAAACTAATTAAATAAAACAAATCTTTAATTGACAATTTATAGAGGAATGACCCATAATAATTATTTTGATTATTGTAGAGTTTTGGAAACATAATTCATGTTAGTCAAACTTGGAACACTAAAGTTTTCATTAAGAAAAATTGAAAATATGGGTAGATGTTGGAGTGAGGATAAGTCTAATTATTTATGGATTTGTCATTTGACACAATTATTTTTCAATTATTTATAGCTTTGTCATGGGACACAACCAACTTGATTTATTTGAAATTTTTTGATAAAATCAAAATCAAAATAAAATCTCAAATAAAATCGAAAATTTTCCCCAAAGTCGGAGTTGCATGTAAAGATATCAAATATAAAAAAATATTTTTAGATATTCATAATAATTAGTCACACCTCATCAATTCTATAAATAGAGTTTCTCATTCCTATTTTTTACGTATAGACTAAAGGCTCTCCAAGAAGTCAAGCCAAAAATTGATAGATTTTAAGAAAAAACTCAAATAAAGTTTGTCTACCGAATCATCGATGCATTTTTTAAACTAGTCAAGCCAATAAGTGTGCTTGTCTAGCTCAATTCAGTCTCTTTGCTAACAATATATGGTTGAGTCTGTGTACTCACCAAACTCGGTTTAGCCCACTTGTTAGACTAGTTGAGTCCATGTGTTTGTCTGACTCGGTTCAACTGACTCATTTATTTGGCCTAATTGAGTCATAGACTTACTTCACCTTGTTGAGTTGAATTGCTAATTCAAGGTTGCTAACTTAATTAGCTAGTTAACTTTAACTTGACTAACCCAAGTTAATCAATCAGCTCTTTTGTATTTATTTGAATATTGATCAAGTTTATTTTACTAAAGAGAGTATTTATATTGAGTTGGTACATACAACGTATATTACATATGATAAATACTCTTTTAAGTAATTATACTTGCCAAATTGACTATTATTAAGTGACAGACTTTGATGTTTTAAACCCAACTGTGCAATGAAGTGAAGGAAAGATCTTTGTAGTTGAAAGTTTCTTTTAAATTTTTGTACCCCAAAATATTTATCAATAAAAAGTTGAATTTGTGTCATTTATTCTGTCCAAATTTCATATCATAGTAGCTAATTTAATTGTGACATGTTTTAGTGACAAGTGAGCCTTGGTGTAACCCTAAATTTTAATATTTACATCGCATAAATCTTTAATAATCGAGGCATCAACCCTAATTTTTATTTTCTGAATTTGTGCAAAAGGCAAGACATCTAGCACAATTTTGCGCAAACAATTACACCTAGTGAGGTTTATATATACGAAAATTAGAGTGCATAAATAAAAAAGTTGATATTTTTTTCATTAATATAACTATTTTTAGATTTTTTTAAAATAAAATAGTTTAAACTATTTTGAAATTAATTTTTATTACAAATTACTTTGTTAATTAAGATTAAAGGATTAAAAGTATTAGATTAAATTACAAATTTATAAATATATTTGTTATTTATTTTTATATTGATTTATGTAGATTTGAGCAATGAAATCTACTAAATTACTTTAAATAAAACTTGTAGTTTATACAAGGTACCTGGATTATAGCTCAAGTACATGAGACTCTTTAGATGTTTTACATAATATTTTATTTTTTTAGCCGGATATATTGAATGACATCAAACAAACAAGAAAAAAAAAGCAATCTTTCTATTGTTAACATACATTAAGGTTCTTTAAATCAGTATTCATTACACCAACTAGAGATTCACTTAATTAGTAGTAAATGGGTACTTGAATTTCATCCATTTTTGAGGTCTTCCCTTAATTATGAATTAGTATGGTGTAACTTACAAAAGAAATATTTAAGACAAGTAAATGCCCCACATTGAGAAACAACAAGGAAAAGCAGTTAAAGTTGGCGTGACTGTCATGGATAGAAATTGTATGTATGAAGCAACTAACAAAGTGTACCTAAGACGTAATCAAATAGCGACTCCGTGCAATTAATCATACGTTTCCCTTTGGCCGGCCGAACACGTCCAAATGAAGGAACACGCGGTTCAACGGTGGTCTTAAAAAAGTGTTTGTGTATTTGTTCTAAGGTCCTTTGTATTCCATGTATGTTGTCCAAGTCCTCCTGCAATTCCATTTATCCGAACCTTCCAAGTTGAAAATCATTTCCTTGTGTAAACATCAAATAAAAATGACGGAGGTTTTGAAATTTGATATACTAGCGAAATTTCAACATTACATTATATGATTGTATTTTTATGCATTAAACGAGAAAAGGGATAATTTATAACAAAAGTTTTGTATTATTTATTCGTGGGTAAAATATAATATTTTATCTTTTATCCGTACGAAATTATCCGGGTCATCTTAATCTGCGAAAAATAATCATTTATATTAAATTAAATACTGTATTTTTGGTACATATAAAATTTAACAACAGTCCTAAAGAATTTAAAAATTGGTAGGAAAGATATCTTCAAGATTCATCAAATATCGTTCTTATGAAATGTCAATCCTAATTTTCATTGCTTCAGCTTAAAAATACCTAAATTTCTAAAGTTAATTTGAAACAAAGAAGAATATGAATAATAAGAAAGAAAGCCTTAAAAAACAAAAAAGGGGACAAAGTGACAAGTTGATAAAAAAGAGAGGGTAAGAAATGCAAGTCATGAATGGTTCAATGTACATAGTCTTGCCATGTGAGTGTGAGTGTGGTGGAGAATACAATTACAACCCCTTCATCCAATTTCCATCCATCCCCTTTGTTGCATAACACCTCAGATAAAAGCCTTCCCCTTCTTCCATATCCTCTCCACTTCTTCCATTCTATTCTTTCTCTTCTTTTTTCATGGTTTTGCCATCTCTGTGATGCTGTTTGCTGCTGTTGCTGCTACTGCTACTGCTGGAGTTCTGCTTTCGCTTCTCCTGGCCTTCTTTTTTGCTCTCCTTGGAGGAGGCTTTCTTCCATTTGAGGCAGTTTTTGCGTTGCCAGGGCTCCAGCCATGCCGGCGCTTGTTAACTACCGCGGTATGCTTCCTATTTTAACTTTTTGGTTGCGGGATTGAGTTGATTTGGTGGAAGTTCGCCTTTTTTTATTTTTTATTGTTGCTTTTGTTTTGCTTTTCAGGTGGGTTTTGATCGTGTTTTGCTGTTGGTTGGTTGGAGTTTGGATTGTTGTGGGGTTGTTGTTGTTTTTTTCTTTTGAATCAAGCGTTTGTTTTGATGGGTTGGGTTGTCGGATTTAGCATGTATGTGGTGTTATTTGTGGAATTTATTTTTTGATTTTGTGTTTTGTTAGGGTTTTCTGTGAAAGTTTGAATTTTTTGGGCGAATTTGGGTTACGGGGCGTTGGATTTGGTAGATCTTTAGATGGTATTAATTACATGTTGAGATTAGCTATCCGATTGTATGTATTGTTGATGAAGATCAGAGCTGTTGTTCTTTTGATTTTTGTGGCTATTTCATATTTTGACCTGCAAATATTTGTTAGCTCTGGTTAGTTGTCAAGTTTTGTTTAAAATTGTTGTGTGTATTAGATGTTTGTGATTGATCCAGGGGTGCTGACTTTCCTTGCTATAGATCTGTAATTTTGTGGTTGAAATTTCGTATTTTTACTGCTAATTTGGGTGTAATGTGCGGTGCTAATTACATGGATAAAATCATATCGTTCTTTCGTAGCTTGGATCTAAATGTTGTGTTTAAATTTCTCATCTGTAGGGGAAGAAGATTTCTGCCCTACTGGAACTATGTACTCAAGTCCTCTTATCTTTTCCCTGGGTCCTCTTGATGTGTACTGCCCACCTCGGAAGAGAACTCGTATTACTGCACCCTTTGTTCTTCGAACAGAGGCTGTGTCAAAGAAGCAAGTCTCAATCGATGTTCTCCCAGATGAGTGCCTCTTTGAGATCTTCCGGAGGTTGCCAGGTGCCAAGGAGAGGTGCGCCTGTGCTTGTGTCTCAAAGCGTTGGCTGTCTCTCCAGAGCAGCATCAGAAGGGCTGAGTTGTGCAGTGAGAAGCCTGCTGTGAAGAAACTTGAAGTTGAGGAAACTTTTGAATCAGCCGGAGATGGAGAGGAAAGTATGGGTGATGGATATCTCACGAGGTGCTTAGAAGGAAAGAAGGCCACTGATACAAGACTTGCTGCTATTGCTGTGGGCGCCTCTGGCCGTGGTGGCTTAGGGAAGCTCATTATAAGGGACAGCAATTCTGTAAGGAGGGTGACCAACGTTGGTCTTTCTGCAGTCGGACGAAGCTGTCCTTCTCTTAAGGCACTTAGCTTATGGAACTTATCTTCAGTTGGTGACGAGGGTCTATTTGAGATTGGGAGTGGGTGTCCTCTTTTGGAGAAGCTTGACCTTTGCCAGTGTCCATTGATCACTGATAAGGGCATAGCAGCAATTGCTGAGAACTGCCCTGGTTTGACCAGTTTATCCCTGGAATTGTGCCCAAGAATTGGGAATGACAGTCTGCAAGCAATTGCTCGATATTGCCCAAATCTTAAATCAGTAATAATCAAGGACTGCCCCCTTGTTGGGGATCAAGGAATAGCTAGTTTGGTATCATCTGCTTCCATGCTCACCCACATTAAGCTTCAAGGGGCTGTGAACATTTCAGATCTGACACTTGCAGTTATAGGGCACTATGGTAAGGTAGTCACAGACCTCACTTTTGTTGGGCTTAACAGCGTGAGTGAGAAAGGTTTCTGGGTAATGGGCAATGGCGTCGGTTTGCAGAAACTCAGATCCCTTGTGATTGCCTGTTGCCATGGTGTCACTGATTTGGGCCTTGAAGCAGTGTCAAAGGGATGCCCAAATCTGAAGCTTTTCAACCTTCGGAAGTGCTTGACCTTGTCAGATGAGGGTCTGAAAGCTTTTACTAGATCTTCCATTTCTCTTGAAAGTTTGCATTTGGAGGAATGCCATAGTATCACCCAAGCTGGAGTTCTTGCGGCTCTCAGCAACTGCAGTTTAAAGCTAAAGGAACTGTCGCTGGTCAAGTGTTCTGGAATTAGAGAGACACCTTCCATTTTGCCACAGCTCTCCCCTTGCAAGTCTCTGCGTTCTCTTACTGTCCGCTACTGTCCTGGTTTTGGGAGTGCTGGTTTGGCAATGGTAGGAAAGTTGTGCCCGAGGCTGCAGAATTTGGACCTTGAGGGTATCTGTGGGGCAACTGACGCTAGCCTTCTTTTGCTGCTTGAGAGCTGTGACTCTGGCCTTATCAAGGTCAATCTGTCTGGTTGCATCAATCTATCTGATGCAGTCGTTGTTGCACTGGCAGAAGAGCACGGAGGAACCCTAGAAGTTCTAAATCTTTCTGGCTGTGGGAAGGTATCAGATAAGAGTTTGGAAGCCATTGCAGAGAACTGCTTTCTCCTTGTGGACCTTGATGTGTCTCAGTCTGGGATTACTGATTTGGGAGTGGCATCCCTTGCTGGTGCAAAGCAACTCTATTTTCAGGTCCTCTCATTTGCTGGTTGTCGCAATGTGACGGATTCAAGTGTTCCGTTTTTGCGCAAACTTGGAGGTCACCTGGTTGGTTTGAATCTTCAGCGTTGCAGTTCTATCAGTGGCAAGGCAGCTGAGCTGCTCAGTGAGCAGCTTTGGAGGTGCGATATCCTCTGCTAATCCAGCCGAAGGAATTCAGTAAATAAGGCTTATGCCAGTTTGAATCAGGCAGTGCAGTATAGCGTCGGAAGCAGGCAGTGGTTAGAATTCAGGTTTTGGAGCATGATTCCTAACATCGTTGGGGTTTGTGCTTGTCTGTAGGCTCACAACTTGGTTGTTTTAGAGGTAACATGATCCCCTTACCTCTTGTTTGCAGGTTTCCTCATTTTTGAAGGGAAACCTGTTCTTTTTCGCTTCCATTGATGGAGGTTTTCTTTTGGGGGTTCATTAATCCTTTGAGATTGCAGCTACCATTGTCGTGAGTCTTCAGTGTCTTCGTTTGGAGTGTTTTAGCCAGGCCATGGGCCAGGCTTTTTCGAGTCTTGGAGTTCGCTTGCTTCCTAAGTAGTCTTGTATGATGATGTAATGGTCTGTTGGAGATGTTTGTATGTTTGCTTGCCAATGGCAATTCGGTTTGGGGGCTGAGATATCCGTGGGCTTTGGCTGCTGGCAGCACACTCTTGTCTGCCTTCACACCTCTCCATTTTATGGGGTGGGTGTTATTTAGTATTTTTGCCAAGCCCTTGTTTTGAAGACTCCTCCTTTGTAATTGTACGACGGCAACTTTCATATATAAAGTTCTCTTGTATTTTATGTTAAATTGTGTTATCTTTGTCTGCCTTAAAAAAAAGAAAAAAAGAAGAAGAAACATGTTTGTTAGTTTCAAGCCTTCAATGGTACGCGCAATACTTCGACCTGGAAATTGCCATCCTGTATATTATTGTATCGTGTGAAGAACAGCTTACCCAGAATGTAGGCAGACGGTGGAAAACAGTAAGAGTTTACTGGGAGGAACCTGTTCACCTCTCTTTTATTGTTTTTTCCAAGCAACCTCTATTATTGTTGATATATATTGCAAGTGGATTCTCCACATCTGTACCCATGTGATTTGTCATTTTGGTAGGGCTGGATGCTCGAGGAGGTGGTGCATGCATCGCGCTTTAGCATCTCTCGTAATCCTCGAAAAGTGATTAGTTAGTGGAATGCACTCCCTCATACTCAATTAGCTAATTAATTAAAGCTTAATCATGTCAATGAAGTCCTGAATTAGTAGCATAACTTGCAATCAACAGAAAAAGAGTCAAGACAAAGTGAATCAGGGGTGGTAACAAGCAGAGCCTGGCTTGGCAATTAGAATACTTCAATTAAGCTCTTGGGTGGTACAATTACCAAGTTTCAATCATTTTCTTTCTTTTTAACTCCCAACTACATAATAAAAGTTAATTCCACCTTAAAAGGATATTATTGTAACCATATAATACTACGATGTTGAGAAAGTAAGCTATTGAGTTACTCCTTACACAAACATTAATTTTTTTCCAAAATTTAATTTAAAAGCGAATCCTTTAATATTTGAATTGAAACATTCTTTCACGGTCTTGTACGTGAACAAACTAGAAGGCAAGTACTCCAAGATGGCTTCTGTGGTATTTGAACTAGGAGAGCATGTCAATACCAAAAATATGTGAAATGCCTGTAATTGAGATGAAAGATTGAAATGGGTGGTGCGATTAACTGGATTAATCGGAAGCATTTGTGGCCAATTTCAATCGAAATTATAAGTAAATATTGCCATAAAGTCTGAAGTTGCACCTGCATTTTACAAGTTCAAACAAAAGCACTCGTGCCAATAAATATACACAAGTTAATTTGGGAAGGAGTTCCCTTGTTATTGGGTTAATTGATCCATAAAAAAGAATAGGTCTATCTTCACATTTTTTAAAAATGTGGAGGAAAAAGCTGGTGTATACTGCTACTTTATATTTTTTTAGTTTAATTAAGATTTTGTCACAAATCTTTTAACTATTTTTTATACTAATATAAAAAAGAGAGAACTTTTAATGTTTTAAGTGCCACATGTTCTTTAAAAATTTTACCCCCATATAGCCCGCGATATAGGGCAGCTAGATCTAGCCACCTATGGTAGGGGCATTAAGCTCCGCCCTTGTTATTGTTTAAAAGAAAGAATTTTAAGGTTATTTTAGACAGTTTATATATTTTATTTTATTTCCTACTAATTACACTTAATTTTCTCTCTATTTGGTAATATTAAAAAATTACTTTTTTTTTCTGTTAAAAGCTCTATTTGAAAATATTGAGTTTCTATGAACAAAGCCTGGTCTGTGTTCGAAACTGAAAAATTATATGTTTCTATTCTAAAAGAAGAAAAAAGAAAAAAGAAGCTCATGTCTTTTTGAAGTCTTTTCAAGCACAATTTGCATACATTCAATGTACGAAAGCCTCGATACCCAATATAAAATTTTTATATAGATTTTTCTCCTACAAATATTCAATGTGAAAAATTGCAATAATAATGTATTGAAGATGCAAACGTCACGTATCTAAATAGGCTCATACAATCAAAAGCCCATCCATTAAGCCCATTTTGCTTTGCACGAAAGCCCAATTCGTTAACCGCACCTCTCTCTATATATATGTATATGTTCAAGCCCATCAACTCAAACTAGGCCATCTCCCTCCCAAATTCTCCAATCATCTCCCTCCAACAATTGCCTCCCCAATCAGCCGCCGGCGGCCGCAAAACAGCTACCTACATCGACAAAGCCTTGCTCGTCTATCTCGCCTTATTCATCAATATGATCGTCGGTTGATTCAACAGCCGGAAAATGTTGGCGGCAATCATCACCCTCCTCATCCTGATCGTTGCCGATGTGATCTTGATCATCATCGCTTACAAGACCCACAAGCTCCGATCCATGTTGACGAACGGCGTCACCCTCACTTCCATCCTCGCCGATAAACCCTTGGAACCATCCGCTCTTTTTGGTTGTATAATCCAAGTATGTTGGGGGAAGATCTTCCCATGGTGGAGCAGGTGAGGCAAGTGATGCAACATGCAAGTGCAACTCATATATCTATCTTACTCACCTTAATTTTTCTCCAATAAAAAATTAATGAAAAACCATCCCATCTCAAGCAGGTTTACAAATCTACTATTTTATTGCTTTGTTCTAATGAATTCATTTAACAATGTATTATTACCTCATAAAATATAATTTGTTCTTTCTTTATTTAATAACGAAATTCATCCTAATCAAATACCTAGATAGATCAGATAACAGCCACGACAAAGAGAGGCAAATAATTTTGAACAAGAGAAATGTAGCCTACCAATAGCATTCATTTATTTGAACAATTGACAAAAATTTGACAAGAATAATATTCGGGCTGAAGACCAACCACACCAATTAACAACAAAACATTAATAAACATAATAATAAGCTATACTCAGAGCCAAGAAAAAGTAAAGTGTTAATCGGATTTCCTTTATAAATTTTTTTAGAAAGTCGCTTAAACAGAAGCTCGCAGCATGATTCACCACCTTAAATTGGGCGGCGGACTTGAGTTTGGTCATGGGAGTGTGAATACTTGGGAGGGAGAGGATTCACAAGGTTGGCAATGAACACTCGAAGAAATTTATCTCAACCGCCATGAGTGTATATCTTTACATAATGACGTTGATTGATATAGGTTGCAGTTCAAACTTCTTAGATTTGGGAACCACTTGTCGAATTGTTGCGCTATGGGAGGTGGTATATTTAAGTGGGAACTTTTATCTGATGCCAAAGCTACTTGAATCGAACACTCGAAGGTGATAGCGTAGTGCAGTGGTACTGGCAGGTCGATCGTTGACTGTAAATACCAGTACTCTTTTACTTTTATTGGCATAATTTGACCATGAATTGGTCTGTCCAATTTTTTCAGAACAATAGAGTAAATGTATTTGGATGGCTGTTGAAGACAATATGGTAAGTTATAAGATGCTTTTTCCAAGCAAATTGAATGATTTAACTTGACTTTTACTTTGTACATGTCATTCACTATGTTTTTTAATTTGCAGGCAAACCAGCCTCCTATCACTTGCATTTTTTTTTATCAAAACAATCAATTGGTGCTTGATATATAGGGGATGATGGTGGAAAGCATCCATCCTTTACAGCCCATGGAGCAGAACAATATTGAAACTAATATACATATTGTTGTCGTGGAAAAGGGTACATAAACTAAATAAAACATATGAAGAAACCCTATAAATGAGATGACTGAGGCAAGCACACAAACTCGTTCTTACCTAGACCACTGCCCAGTTTGACATTTTACGAAAGCAAAAGGAGACCAGTAAAAACTAGAGAGAACCTGCAAGCAGGATGGCCAGGTGGCCAGTAAATCCGACGTACAAAATATCAAGTAAACATAAGAATGCAACCTATCAAAAAAGACATTTACTTTTTTTATCTATTTCTATAATAATAATTTATAATCTATTATCTATAATCTATCGAAGACTTTTAATTTTTTATTGTCACGTGTCCTATAATTATTTTATGATATTACCTCTTATTCCCTATCAATAAAAATTTTAGTTCTCTATTGCATTTAGGATCTAACAGTTTTATAATATTGTCTTTTGTTTCCTTTTAATAAATATTTTGTTTAAATATTTCGCGCTTTCATTATTAGAGTGATGACATAAATTTAAAAAAGAAACTTGTTTTTACTATAGTTTTGTTATGGGGATACATCTTTATTTATATATAAAACAAGATAAAGAAATTAGACTACCGTAAATAAGTTACCGATGATGGAGAAACGCAATGCAAATATAGAGGAGAAAAGTCATCGATGGCAATGCTCTCACAACGCAACATGAGTGATCAGCACAAACGATAACGTTAGCGAGATTTTGGCAATGTGAAGGACTAACGGAGGTACTGATATCTTGAGGAGCTTCTACCCAATCGAACAATTTGATACGAATGGATCCGAAGAGTGTTTTACTGAAAACTGTCATAGCATGTAGTTGTCGAATGGAATGATTGGGTTCGGAAGCGGACAGAATATGCAAATCTGGGAAGGTATTGGTAAAAAGTAAATCAATTTCATGTATTTCTTCTACGCTAGCACACAATTTTAATGTCTCGTAGCGAAATGTACGGAGATTTTAATGTCTCGTAGTGAAATGTATCTACATGTATATTCGAAATCCGTCCGGCCAGAATATATAACAGCTACTAATACATCAAACTTGAAAATGTGTCGTCTCCTGCTTACGAATATTAGCCAATAAGTCTACCGTGATAGACAAACTAAACACTCTCGACTAATAAAATGAATTAGCACGTTAAGCTCGGTAACACGGCATGATGCCCCGGCATGTTAGGCACAATATTTTAAAAATATATTTTAAATCAATAAGTAAATTATTTTATTAAATATTAAAAATAAAATTTATCATCAATCAACACCCCCCTTCCCATTTTTTTTCACATTAAAGCGCTAGAATTTTTTTCGATTTTATCGTGTTTTAGTTTTTCTTCCATCTTGTTTAATTCTCGCCCATAATAGTTTTTGTAACATCCCAATTTTTTAGTCTAGTGCTAGACCAAATTACGATGACAAAAATTCACAAAGATAATAATTTAACTACTATCATACAAATTTCACGAAGGTGAATTTCAAAAGCATAGGAACCTGTCAACGACCAATTAAAATCATACATACATACATAATCATATATACTGTGCTAGAACACAAATAGCATCACGTGTAGTCCGGATAAATCAACGGAGCATACAACGTGTCATAAATATATACATGTATCGGAATCTAGTTGACGGTAGCATGCCCGTATCATACCTAAATATATATATATATATACCAGAATCTTGTCGACGATAACATGCCCGTATCATACACCAGAATTTAGTTAACGATAACATACTTATTCTAGCAAGAACATACAAAAAAGCACATATACGCATGCATATAAGTATTGGCGCATGGGCCAACATGGTAACCCATTACCAGTAAATCAAATTAGAAGTTTAATAATATTGACAAACACACATACACATATATATATATAAATGTTGGTGCATAGGCCAATACGGTAACTTATGATTACTCAATCAACTAAAAATCTAGTAATAACTTAATAAAAAAAGCACTTCAAAGTATGGTTGGTGTACAGGTAGGTCGATGTGCAACCAACTTAAATGATAAATTTTGACAAACATCATAAAAATTTAACAAAGGTGGTTGTTAGAGACAAGTTCCCCCATTTTGGGTTGAGAAGGATATGGTGTGTAAAAACAGAAAAAATAAGAAATAAAAGGTCATAATAAATTAGTCATAAATGTATACACACTCTATTATAACAAAATACGAAAAGATAATAATAAAAATTTATTTGAAATAATCTATAAATATTATTAAAATAAATTAATTTAATAATATTTAAGATTCATTTCAAGATAAAATAACCTAATTATTTTTTAGGCTTTACAATATCCCCAACTTAGGAATTTTCGTCCTAAAAATTGCATTAAAGTCATAAAGAGAAATTTCACTTAATCATTTAATATATCAGATAATACCCTCGTAATTATTAGATGCGAGACTAACATAACTTATGGGAAGGATATTATATTTCACCTATAAATTTCATCCTCAAAATTCTTTTCTATGACTCTTAACGTACCATTATCAATCCAATATGAAACCGGGTTGGCTCTGATACCACCTTTAACTTCTTAATTTTTAGATCTAGTAATTGACTAAAGTGTGATGTTAAAAATTCATAAAGCAAATAATTTAACCACTATTACATAAACTTCATGGAAGTAGATTTCAAAAGCATAGGCTGGAACCACTTAACGACCAACTAAAATTATACATACATACGTACATAACCATACAAACGGTGCTAAAATACACAATGACACCACATGTAGCCCAAACAACTCAATAAAGCATACAATGTGTCATATATATATATATATAAAGAATCTAATCGACAATAACATGCTCGTTCTAGTAGGATAATAAAGAAAAATACCTGCCTAACATGGTAACCCATGACTATTAAATCAAACTAGAAGTCAAACATGACAACTAATCTAACATGACAACCCACCACCTTTTGGCAGTTCTAAACCAAAAGTATCTCTGTATGCCGAGACGGTGATAACATATGACTGGACACCTGTTGCCCTTTTAGGGGCCCATTAGAGCTTGAATTGGAATTTCTTAAAACTTCACTGTAACACATGGATTTAGCACCTGCCATGTGGTGTGTGGGAAGTGATTTAGGTGGTATGATGTATAAGAAGGAAAATTATTGGGTTTATCTCACATCATGTTTGAAGGCTCAATAATTTATTTAGAAAATGTTTTGTCCAATGGGCCGTTAAAAGGGAATAGGTGTCACCGGTCTTTCTTAATTTAAAAATTAGCTTAAAGAATAAGACTTTTTCATTAACATATATTTAAGTCAGCAAACACCTTCAAATACAATAACCTTCAAACAAAATGAGGGATGGCCATGAATGAGCAATTGGAAGAAGTACCACCGGTTATTTCATGGCAAAGGAGATGCACTTGGAGGCTGGTGATGTTGAAGAGTTTAACTCCCTACCCTTTTGGCAGTTCTGGTCGAGTTTGATTATGTTCAATCTGCTATGGAGTGTTTCCACCTGACGAAGGTGGTGGGTTGTGAGCTGCAGGAAACAACATTCAGAATGTTGGTGAATGGCTTCGATGCAAAATCTAATGGAACTTTCGAACATGATTCAATACTTAGGATAACATATAAATTATTATTCAGATGAAGCGTCCAGTTTGGATTGCTACTGTTCTTGGTCATTTCGTACATTCAAACAATCAAATTCAATTAATTATACCTTTTTTCAGCCATTAAGATCTAACATCTTAGTTAGTTATAATTGTTAAGATCATAAAATTATTAATTTAACCGTTTAAATATCTTTCAGCTTAAATAACATAAAAAATATTTAAGTGGATTTTAAGTATATATATTTAAAACTCAATCGATCGAGTTAAGTTTGAACGTTATTCGAATAGAGTTTGAGTACATGCTAAACTCAGATCATTTGCCCTGACGAGGACCATATAAAATTATAATAAAATTGTCCCCCTTCGCTGGTGCTTACGGTGGGTTTGTGCCGCAAGGATAAAATAAAATGGAGCGTTGAAGCACGAGCATTGAAGCTCGCTTCTTCTCCATGATTTGAGTTTAATTGGTCAGACTACTTAATAGAACCCCTCTGATTTTCATACATGTGTCGTATTCGTAGGACCGGGTGGGAAGGCCACTTTTAGATGCACAAGAAGGAACGGGGGGTAAAATAGGAATACAGAGATCTCCAATCCATCGTTTTATTCTCAATACGCAGCCGGAATTGGGAATTAGAGAAGTTTCCCGGAAATTCAAAAGATCATCAACGAAACCATTACATAACCATGACATCGGCTACAACACACATAGACGTAACACGGGGCTTGGCGACAAAGTTGAACCTGCCGGCATAGTGCTACGACGACATGGATGCCGAAGCTGCCGCCACCGGCGGAGCTGCCCGATGCTCGGTCAAGGAAATGAAAATAGTGGCCGGGATCCTCACCCTCGGGACTGTCTTCCTCGTCCTTCTCTTCTTCTCTATACATGCCCTCGCTGCTCAGAGCTTGACTGACCGCCTCAAGCTCATCTGTGCCGTCGTCGTCCTCGGCCTCGTCTTCGTTGGCAGTCTCGCCGCCTACATCGTCTGCTACCACCTTCGCCCGCACGATCAAGTTCACCCCGTCATGCCTAATATTATCGTTGCTCATAATTAGTCGGCCGACCGCCGCCACCGGTGCAACTAGTGTAAGCTCTCCGTCGTCATAGCATTTCACCCAGATCAATTACGTCTGATCATTCCGTTTAAGTATTACTTGTTGTTGTTGTTGTCTTTTATGATTGGTGGTTTTTCCTGCGCCCAAAAATTTAATTATTTTTTAGGTTTTACAGTTTTATAAACTCCTTGATGCTTAACTTGAAATTATTATTATTATTAATTTTTAATTATTAGGAAAGCTTTCTATTATAATTCTGCATAAATTAGGAATTAAAAAATTAATATATTTATGATCATACTAATAAATCAAAGTTTTTTTACTTAATATAATATACATAATTTAGATTTCCACAGATTTGACAGCTTTATTTATTTACATATTTTTATATATTATTAAAAAAATTACAATATAACTATATTTGAATTAAAATTATTTAAAAATTGAGCCTATTGAGTTACAAAAATATTTTACTTGTTAAAAACAGAATTATTTTTAGTGTTTGTGTATAACTATATTTTTTGTTAAAATTAAATTAATGTTCATTACTTTTATTAAAAATAAAAAGGTAATCATTTTAAAATTAATTTTATGCATTCTGAATATATACTATTAATAGATTTAAAATATAGCAACGCGAGTCTTTGGCTAATATTTTATTAAATACCAAATAAAATATCGGATTTTTCAATAAAAGACTAAATTTTTCAAAAATTTCATACTAAATAGTACAAGAGATTGAAGTATATAAATGTTACAGCCCAACTCACCTGAGAAGCCTTGATTTGTTGGTGGAGAGCAGCTCATCAAGATAAGGCCCATAATCAATATTCAAAGGCCCATCTTCAATGGCCCATATAGGCATGCCCAGGCCCAGCGATCAATCTCCCACTCCCCTTTCATTCGTCTTCTTCTCCGGCGACCCACCGACGGCGCAATTGCAGTTGCTGAGGTCAGGCAGTTGAAACACTCCGGTTGTTGCTTTCATCTCTGGCGTGAAAATGTTTTCTTCGTTGGCGCTTCTTAAAGTCTGTGACAACCGAATTGTCATACCCAACGAGGAGTAAAAGTAGATAGTCCGAATTGTAGATTGGAATGGTTAACTTAGTTTTTATCCTGAGTTTTTTGGAACAGTACTTTCTTGGAGTGTTCTCTCTTTTCTTTTTCTTTTTTTTTTTCATTTGGAAACTTTGGGTGTTTGGTTGTTCTGTGCATGGCTCTGAGGCGAAATTTCTGATAGTAATTACGTCTTTTGTTTATGATTTGTATGAATTATGAGTGGAAATCGTGGTTTATTGCTCATTGGAACGTTGACGTTCAAAATGGTCTTTTGGAAAATTGAGCCACCAGTAGGTGGGTGCTCCCTTCTAGCTGCGATTGAATTTCTCTATATCATAAAGAAATTCACAAACAAGCTAGATTTGGATTAGAAAGAAAAAAGTAGAGAGTAGGAGAAAGGAATCAAAATTGGTAAGCAAGGTTACTCTGTCATTTTTATGTATGTATTATTAGTGTATTTTGAAGGTTAGCTGCAATCATGTACTCATGAGATCACATTGCTGTTTTTATATATATATATTTAAATTGCCTGCCAACCACAAAATCACATTGCCGATTGTTGATTTGTTGCTGAGAAAGCCTCTGGATTCGAAAAGGTTATGCCACTAGCTCGGTTAACATATAATCTGTTAGTTCAACTATGATCCTGTTCGGATGAGTTGTGTTGGAATTGGCTGTATGTTATCTTTATTTTTGCTCTGATTGCTTATGTAGTTTTAATATTTTTTCAGCGATTCACATTTCAATTGCATGATCAACCTAAACTTTCTGGATTATTCTCCATGTACTGAGATTGGAGACTGCCCCTTGGAAAGATTGCATTCCCGAGAATTTCATTTTTGTAGAACTCACCTGAGCTTTAGTTGAGGAAGGTTGTTGGAAGCAGGTGACTAGTGCCATCAGATTTCTTGTGATGAATTCTTGTTCCACATCCCATCACCTGATCCACATCAATTTGGGTTTCAAGACACCTCAATTTGAAGAGCCATATTTAGCTCCGCCCGGGAGCAACGCCGGTGGAGACGCGTGTGTCTGCACCGTTGATCATTTTGGGAATCGACGGCGTCTCCACCGGCGTCGCTCGGGAGAAGAGCTAAAATTTTTTCCAATTTGAAAGGGGTTACTCTAAGATGTCTCCTCTCATGCGAGACAGAGGCAAGAAACCCTTGGAGAGGGGAAGAATCAGCACCGAAGCAATCCAAGCTGTCCAAGCGCTTAAGCGATCCAAAGGCGGTGAAGTATCACTACAGCGTGTCCTCGGGTTCAAGGTCGGGCGTCTGGTGAAGACAGATCTCTTGGCAGTCCTTCAAGAACTCCATAGGCAGGATGAGTCGCTCTTGGCTCTCCAGGTTCCCTTTCTATCATTTGATCTCTCGCCTAAAATAGTGCCCCTCTGAATTCAATGACACATAGAAAAGTTAGATGACATACTTGTTGCTTATTTTTAGGCTTCCAAGGCCAAATTAGAATCTTTTTAAACTTCACCATAATATGTAGACTTAACACCTATTATCTGGGAGGTGGAAAATGACTCAGGTGGTACGATGTGTGAGAGAAAAAATTATTAGATTTATCCCACGTCATATTTGAAGGCTCGATAACTTATTTAAAAAATGTTCTGTCTAATGGGAACAGGTGTTATGAGCCTCTCTTAGTTTAAAAATTAATTTAAAAGAATAATATTTTTTTCATTAATCTATATACAAATCACTCATTACATTCAAACATAACGAGAGATAAACCCAATAAAACATTGGCTATGAACGAGCAATCGAAAGAAGTACTTGGCCATGAATGAGCAATCGAAAGAAGTACCCAACAGCATTGGCCATGAATGAGCAATCGAAGAATTATTTGGCCATGATGAGCAATCGGAAGATGCACTCAGCAGGCCGGTGATGTTGAATGGGTACTCCGAATTGCAGTTTCGGTGCAAGTTTGATTATGTTCAATCTGCTATGGAGGTGATGTTGAACCACCTGGCGAAGGTGGTGGGTTGTGAGCTGCAGGAAACAGCATTCAGAATGTTGGTGAATGGCTTCGATGCAAAAAATCTAATGGAACTTTCGGACATGATTCAATACTTAGGATAACATATAAATCATTATTCAGATGAAGTGTCAGTTTGGATTGCTACTGTTCTTGATCATTTCGTACATTCAAACAATCAAACGCCAGGGAATGTCAAAGCATCCTTAAGATCATTCCCCTTTGGCCAAGAACTTTTGAGATATCGCTTTGTTTTCATTCCTAACTTCTGCTACGCTGTGCTGTGACACTCGTGTGGGGATAATTCGGGAATGAAAAGGTTGATGCCTAAATGCGTGCACCTGTCAAAGAGCTCAAACACTCCTTTGGTCAGCCTCTTTTTATTTATTTATTTTGCAATGACATTTTCATTGAAACTCGTTACATCATTAATTGTACCTTTTTCAGCCATTAAGATCTAAGATCTTAATTAGTTTTAACAATTAAGATCATAAAATCATTAATTTAACAGTTTAAATGTCTTTAAACTCGAATAACATATAAAATATCTGAGTGGATTTTGATTATATATTTTTAAAACTCATTCGATATTGAATTAAGCTTCGAACGAATTTCAAACTATTCGAGTAGAACTTAGAAGTATACCCTAAACACAGATCATTGGCCCTGACGAGGACTGTATAAAATTATAATAAAATTGTCGCCCTTCGCCGTGCTTACGGTGGGTTTGTGCCACAAGGATCAAATAAAATGGAGCGTTGAAGCGCGAGCATTGAAGCTGGCTTCTTTGAGTTTAATCGGCCAGACGACTTAATAGGACCCATCTGATTTTCATACATGTGTCGTATTCTTAGGATCGGGTGGGAAGGCCACTTTTAGATGCACTAAGGGATGCACAATAAGGAATGGGGGTAAAATAGGAATACAGGCATCTCCAATCCTTGTGGGCCCCTAAATGCGTCCAAGCGTGGCATTCTCAATACCCAGCCCGGAATTGGGTATTAGAGAAGTTTCCCGGAAATTAAAAGGAGCATCAACGAAAACATGACATCCGCTACAACATACATAGACGTAACACGGCGTTTGTCGACAAAGTTGAACCTGCCTGCATAGTGCTACGACGACATGGATGCTGAAGGTGCTGCCACCGGCGGAGCTGCCCGATGCTACGGTCAAGGAAGTGAAAATAGTGGCAGGGATCCTCACCCTCGGGACTGTCTTTGTAAAACCCACGTTTCGAGTCAGGGTTTTATATTCAGAACCGATCGGTTAGACCATTATTTTTGAGTCGACTCAGTTTTAGAACACGTGTATTGAGCCGACACTAATTGCGTGTATGAACTATGAGGGTTATGTATACTCAAGTATATGATGATAACGTCATGAACACAGCAGAACAGAATGAGTTATTAGATATATGAGAGTATGCCAGTCATTTTTTTATTTTTTATTTTTATATATAGTGGATCGTAGAATTAGTTTTAAGCCGTTTACTGCGTTAGGAAGCGTTACGGGCAGTTTGGGTGGGTTGTTAGTCATAGAGCACATCATTATAATGTTGTGGTGTTTGTTTGATTTTATGAGATTTTTCCCAATTTTTTTAAGGATTTAAGACGCCTTAGTTATTATTCTTGACTCGAGCCAGACACGGGTCAAGTAATATTTACGATATTGCCACCTAGTTGTTTTTCTCACTTCCCTGACCTTTCTTCCTCCTTCCCCTTTCCAAACCCTAGCTGCCCCACTGTTGGTGCCGCCGACGCCGGCGCTCGTCGCCTTGTCACCAGGCGTTGTCGCCTAGCCCCGCCATGGCATCGTCGTGCGGCCCCGACCAGTCCCGGCCACTGCCAGGCCGCTGTGACGCCGGAATCGCCGCGCCTAGTGCCGTGGCTACATTTCGGTCGCGTCACCAATTCTGCCGTCGGCGACCGTCGCAGCCGCCATCCAGTGGTCGCCTCAGCACCATCGACCAACCACGACTCTCCCCGACCAGATCGGAGCCCATCACCGCCTAGACCGGCCGGATTCTTCTCCCATTGCCGCCGCTCTGTTTTAGGCATTTTTCGGCGAGCCGCCGCCTCCGTTGGTCATGTCGAATATTGTAGATACGTCGGGCTCGCCAAGCTGGTTCCAAAGGTACCCAATACGACCACTTTCTGGCAAGTAGACGCCGCCGATGACCGTTGCCGGAAAACCGCCGAAAAGGTTCCGGAAAACCATTGAAGCCATCGGACAACCGCTAGAACCTACCGGAAAATCAGATTCATGGGAATTTGCTGGATCTTCCACGGAGCTCATCTAGTCGATCCCGATCGAACATCAGACGCCGATGAGCGCCGAATTTGAGCTCCGAGACCGCACGACGGAACACTAGCCGTCGCCGATTGCCGACGATGTGAGGTATAATTACCTCTGATTTGATTATTTAAAATTGATGATGATTGTTAGTATAGCATGTTAGAATTGAGTAGTTGCCATGATGAATGCCTGACTATGAATAAAGTAAAAGATGTGCATGATGTGATTAACAGTGAGTGAAGGTTAAATGATTTAATGAGATAAATCGAGTCTCAGGATGATAAGTGATCACGACGTAATTTAGAAAAAACATAATAATATTGGTATGAATAGGATGAGTTAGGATTATTCACATTCATGATTATTTGATTGTTGATTGTAATAGATGATTATTATGTTGTGTGTTGATTATATGACGAGTTTGATGTATCATTTAGTTAGCGGGCATTAGTATTTAGTTTTGATGTGTAGGTACGGAGTAGGAGCTCACCGCCTAGGCACGATGACACGTTTGGAGCTTCTATCAGGTCCGTTTAGGACTCGTCTCTGTTTTACGCTCTTTTCTATTGTATGTTTATTTTATTATTTGTAGGACGGGTTAAGTGGCATTTTATTAGATCCCACTTAACTCGGGCCATTTAACCGAACAGTTTTCCGGATTAATAACCTCTTGAGGATGATTTCGAAAACAAGATCCACCACAAGTTGCCTTCGGGCCTATTATATAAATCCCTACCCAGCCCTATATATATTTAGTTTTCGCGTTTTCAGTGAGACGAGAGATAGAGAAACCGACTGCACGTACCATGAGCGGATGTCGTGACAGTCAAAGCGGGCTCTGGATTAGTGCCAGCGGACTGTTCCATTCCCGAGGGATCCTGACAACTCCGCGTTTGAGTTCCTCACACCCAGAGAACATGGAGGTTTACGGGTACTGTTTAGTACAGCGCATGTCCAGACTTGTGGTTCAAAGGGTACTAAAGGCGACTATCTGAGAGTACTCGGCCTTCGTGCTCAAGGCCAGGAGAAATATGGAGGTAAGGATAGGGCTTAGGATTTGAGACCAGAAAATGAAGTAAGAAAATGTCGAGAGCGGCATCAGCAGCAGCAGATCAGTAAGTTCGGGATGCTACCGGGTCTGCAGCCCAGTGGCTCCTCAGTAGTGCCCTTCAGAGTGTTCACGTGGAGTATATAATGTTTTCTTTCATATGAGAGTTTGCTCTCATAGCCAGCTTGTTATAGTTATTTTATTTTTCGGACCAAGTAACACTTGTTACTGACGCATTTTTATACTATATGTAGGTAATAATCACGAGTTGGAGGAGCCAGCTTGGACGGAGGAGTACTGTTGTCGCTTGCACACATGTCAGTCGATAGAGTGGTTAATACTTTATTTATGATGCTATTATATTATGAATGAAGTGAAATGCTAAGACATGATAGGATATGATTAAATGTAATGAGATGATGTTATGACATGATGAAAAGCTAAGACATGATGACAAGAGGTGAGATGTGATCAGAGTGCGCAGCAGAAGTGTGGCCCAAGTTCTATAATGAAGATGCAATATATTAGATTATATGTGATTGAAATTGTTGATATATGCATATATATTGGTATATATTGTTTTGACAGGGTGGACCCTAATTGCACTTTTAGGGGAGATTCTGTCCGTTTTATTTTAGAATTTTTATTGGGTTTGATCGTAATTGTATTGGTGTGTGCTTGAATTGCATGTCATTCATGTAGTACCATGTTAGGGTTTGTGCATTCATCAATGCATTGCGAGTTGTATCTTCATCTTAAGACGTCGAGATTGGATCCGCATGAGTTAGGTTTGGGTTAGCTAACCTAACCGGGGCCTGTAACATGCCAGTTTGGTTCACGAGCGTGAACCGGATTTGGGGTGTTACAAGTCATATATTTTTTAGGATATATTTCGTAATAAAAACTTGACATGGTCATGACTCGGGTCAATATTAAGAAAAAATCCCGAAAAATAAAAAAGTACATGAAAATACCGAAAAATAAAATAATAGAATTCTAATGGATTATTTTATTTTATGGTATTTTACCCTATTTTTTTCATTTTTTTTCGAGAAGGGTAGTTTTAAAATAAAAATTTAATTCGGTCCCGACTTGTGTCAATATTACGAAATTTATCTCGAAAAATATGAAAAAAATAGATTAAAATACCATATAAGAAAATAATCAATTATAACTCAATTATTTTATTTTATGGTATTTTATTATATTTTTATATTTTTTGGGATATATTTTTTAATATTGACTTGAGTCAGGAACGAGTTAAGCTTTTATTACGAAATTGCCATCGAGTCATTTTCCCCCCCAAATCGTCCCCTCCTCTGCTTTTGCCACTCCACCCCGACCGCCGGCGACCGCCGCCCGCCGTCACCTACACCACTGGCTCCATCGCCTCCATCGACTCCAACGCCGGCTACGTCTTCTGAAGCTGCAATCTTTTGGAAACTCCACCGAGTCGGTGGCTCTGTTTCTCCAGGACACCGCGCAGCACCGCCGCCGTGAGGCGTTGGCTTGGGAGTCCGGTGAGGAAGCGATCGCCGGCGAGTCCACCGTTATCATTTCCTCAATCAACGCCACCGACGCCGGCTAAGTTGGCTGCGGCGGGCTTGGCCGGGATGGCGTGGGCGGCGGGCGGAGACGGGATTCCATGGAAAGACGACGCCTTTGAGGCAGGGGAAGGGATGGGCTTGGCGGAGACGAAGGAAGGGGAGAGGTGCGTCGTCTCCACCGCCACCATGGCCGAGGACGACTCCACCGGCGATGGCGGATTGCACGCCGCGGAGGAGGAAATTGCAGTGAAACAGGGGAGGGCGCGATTTTATTCCCAGCCGTCAGATCTCAACGGGCGGTCTGGACAGTTGTTGGGGCCTATAGAATCTCCATAGACATATATATTTGATGCACATTGCACTATAGACATAGGCTGTGCTCTATATACAGTATATCTTATATATATATATATATATATATACAAGTTTCAGAACCTGGAGATCGCATTTTTCTTTGTGATATACATTTCGTCTTTCATGGGATGGAGGATTTCTTATTTCTTAATATATCTAGATAGAGTTCATGTCCAGTAAAGATCACAAGATTGTATGCTCTGAATCTGAATTTGATTTCTACGTGAGGAATTAAATGAAGAATATGATGGTTAATAGGTTAATAGATGCTGTTGGGGAGGAGATAAATAGATGAAGCATGAAATGGAGGTAATTGATCAAATAACAATAAATTCTTAAAAAAATGGAAACGGGAGGAGAGGAGGGTCGCTGCGCTCTTTTTTCTGCTTTTTACTGTTCTGCTACCGTATTTAAAGTTGGGCTCTCGGTTACATCAAATGGGGAGGAATATACATTGGGACATAACAGCCCATCTAGATGTTAAACATTACAAACAACGCCGTTCCGCACTAAATTACACATTACAACACATTTTCTAACGGACGCATGGAAGTTTGTGGGTATGTGATAAACTTTGCCTTCTGCTTATACTAATGAAGCTTATGGCTATAACGTCGATGGTATTTCCATCTTTGTTGTAACTCCATGCAAGCAGAAGCTGAGATCTTGTACTAACCAACTCAACAGATAAATCATAATTTGCTTGCGCTTGTGACATTGAGCATAGAAAAATGAGAGCATATGTTTCCTGAAGCACCGTTACTTTCTCGGCCACAAACAGATATATGCAAATTACTCTCCATGGTCAGTTAATGAAATCTATATTAACTGTAGTACTCTTAAGTGGAAACTGTAAGGCTGATACATTATGGCCATGGGATCCCCCAAATAAATTTTGGATTAAGAAATTTCTGTCTTCATCAACTTTTTATGTCCTGTCCTATTCTCTCCCCATTTCCTGGTCATAGTGTTCCTTCCTCTTCATAAAATGTGCTAGGCGGACGTCGCATTCTGATTTTTTTACTGAGCATAGATTTTTATGTGCATTCATGCCCATGCAGATCGCATTAGCTTTGAGGTCGTGAGTGATAGAACACGCAATAAACCTTGTGTCGACAGATAGCTAGCTGGAAAGTCGAAGCAAAAAATTGAAAGGCACTCTTAGATCTCAATATGATTTTTTGCTAGCAGGAAGATCGGCCGGCATATGACAAACCCCAGAGCTATAAGCAGCTTTTTCTCTTACATGTGGTTTTGATATCTGCAATCCGAAGAGGCTGTCTCGCCTTTTATATACGCTAATTCTTCTTACTGTTCAAGACCCTGAAAAAGGGTAAGGGAGGGGGCATTGAGTGCTTCCTTTTCAACGTGCCACTCCATGCTCCTCCTCTGGCATGAAAATTGAAAATAATAGCTGATTAAATCTCCACTAAATATTAATATTATGTTATATATGAAGAAAAAATCAATTATGTTGCATTTTTCAAGACCAAATTTGATTGTAATTTGAGAGCATGGCTTTAGAACTATGGTAATTGTTGCATTGAATTTTCACCCAATCCACTCTATAATTTAAGACAATCTCATCTAAAATTGACCTCTAATTAATAAGACTTAAATGATTGATATTATAATTTGCCTTGTTTAATTATGGGTTAAAAAATTTTATTTTACACCTTATTGCCACAGTGAATTGGTTCACGATTTTGTTCTACGATTATTTATTAGTTATCCACAATGAAAATAATGTTACATGTTTAACACCTATCATTTATTGGATTTACATACTCCCATTCATGATACCAATTCTACTATGCATGACGTTAATAGTATTTTAGTCTATATTATTTAGTTACCCAACGACTGCCAGGGCCAGAAAGTGGATATATTTTCCGCAAAAAAGAATAGAATTAAATATGTAGTTATAATTATTAATTTCCACTTACCCATGAAGAAAAATTTCAACCTTAACTAATCATGGATAATAATAGTTTATTTTTAAATGTCTATTAATTTTTTTTACAGTTTTTCTAATGGCAGAAATGACAGCTCTCAATTGGAAGTACAATAGTCGGAGTACAGCTCGTTTGCCTTGCTTTTGCTTCCGCTTCCGCTTCCGCCTGGGGCGCTTGTGCAGTGTCAAAATTTCTAACTATGCTTAAAGAAACTCGTTTTAATATTTTGTGTAGTAATTATTTTACGTTCTGTATCCTCTAATGTCAATTTGAGGCTGTGAATATCTACGGCGTTCCCATAATTAGCTTAGCTAGTGACTAGTTCAACAGAAGGTAATCAAGGTGAATTAGATAGATAGGAGATAGTTAGTCGGCTCAGGGTGGAGACAAGTTCGTACAATCCAACGAATGTAATTCACAATCTTACTATGATTCTTGATCAGGACAACCTGCGGGGTGAATCTCAGACAGGCTGTGTACAAGTTGGATGAAAAGAAATCTTGCTAATAATTTTTTCGTGAGAACATGTGTATATGTAAATTTGTGAGTCTGGAATCTGTGAATGGACTGTTGGGCTTCAGATTTTGCTATGAAATTAACAAGTCAATAAAGTACTTCATAATATTTTTTTTTCTTCGATCTCTCTCTTAGTAGAATTTTTTGCCCTTATATATTAAGTAGTACACAGATTTTTTTCTCTCCTTATTTTCTCTTTTTTAATTGTACATAAGACATTTAATATATATTTATTTCTTGTTATAAGATAATGACACAATATTTTTATTAGTTTGTAGTTTTGCAACATCTTAAGGAGGGGGACAAAGGTAAACCAATAAGAGCTTGAATAAGTTTACATGTAATTAGCTATGTAATTACCTGTTAAAAATTAAATGGTTAAAAATGCCATTTAAGGTAACCGGAATTTCAGAAGGGAATGGACTAAAGCTATGAACTGTGGTGCCTAAGATGATCTTCTCTGGACACTGTACGCACAAAAAATTTCCTCCATTGATTTTACATCCAATAGTACTTGTATTGACATTTTTTCCACCATGGGTGGTTATTTTCAGAAAACCAAAACGATTATTAATTGATTAGTGATTACCAGCATCGTCAAATATAGCAGTTATATTGACCTAAAGGTTAAGAATTTGCCCGGCGCAGGTGCACAGGGTAGCAAGCACCACAGAGGATCGGTTGTGGAGGCATATCTGGACTAATAAATTTGGGGGGCAAAGAAAGTTCTAAGGCTTGTTAAGAAACGGGGCAAGGGCAAGGTGGGAAAATGAAAGGTGTTCATTGTAAATCCTTGATAAATATTTATAATAAATAAATTATACTCGATTTATTTTCAACCAAATCATATATCTTGTTATGATGATTTTATAAATACTCTTGAAATATTTTAATCTTTTGTACTTCTAAAGTGATATTAAAAAGAGTTAAAAACTTGTCCAGATCATAGACCTAAAGACAAACACAATTTTTCATAATGTCACTCATAAAGAAATTATAGAAATAATTCATATAACTTATAGCTATTAATTAGTTTAGAATGTCAAAAGAAATATTGTTAATACGAAAAGAAATTTTAAAATATGAAACTTAATTATATTACTTATTAATATATTTAAATAATCATATATAAACTATAAATTATGAGGGCCACATAAAATTAAAATAAAATTCTAACATTAACATGGTCCCCCCTTCGACGGCTTATGGTGGGTTTGTGCCACGATGATAAAATAAAATGGAATGAAAGGCCTATTTGCCTTGGTTGTTCTTTACCCTCCTTCCAATAATTGCTCCATTATCTTAGGGAGCGTCGAAGCTTGCTTCTTTTCCATGAGTTTTCTTGGAAAGGCCTGTACTTGCGTACTTATACCCATCTGATTTATATTCTTAAGACCGGGTGGGAGGGCCTCCTTTAGATGCACAAGAAGGAATGGGGGGATGAATAGGAATGCATGCATCTCCACTCCTTGTGCGCCCCTAGATGCGTCCACAAGTGCCGTTCTCAACCGGGAATTGGGAATTAGAGTTCCCCTGAAATTTCTCTAATGATTCATTAGGGAGCATTGAAGCTTGCTTCTCCATAATTTGAGTTTTATTGGTCAGACCTGTACTTAATAGAACCCATCCGATTTTCATACTTTGGCCCAGGTGGGGAGGCCATGCACTTAATGATGCACAAGAAGTAATGGGAGTAAAATAGGAAGAGCCACATTTAATTCCGCTCGGGAGCGACGCAGTAGAGACGTCGTATGTCTCTACCGTCGATCAAATCGACGGTGGAGACGGCGTCTCTGCCAGCGTCGCTCGGTGGAGGAACTAAAAGTTTTTCAAATAAGGATGCATTAAATGCGTCCAACAGTAGCGTTCTCAATTCCCAGCCAGGAGTTGGGAATTAGAGAAGTTTCCCCGAAATTTCTGAGGACCAACCACACCATGAGATCGGCACCAACATACGTAATACGGACGTTGGGGACGAAACCTGCCGGCATAGTGCTAGGACGACATGGATGCCGAAGCTTCCGCCGCCGGCGGAGCTGCCCGATGCTCGGTCAAGGAAGTGAAAACAGTAGCCGGGATCCTCACCCTCGGGACTGTCTTCCTCGTCCTTCTCTTCGTCTCTATACATGCCCCCGCTGGTCAGAGCTTGACTGACCATCTCAAGCTCATCTGTGCCGTCGTTGTCCTCGGCCTCGCCTTCGTCGGCAGTCTCGCAGCCTACATCGCCTGCCACCGCCTCCGCCCGCACAGTCAAGTTCGCCCCGTCATGCCTAATATTATTGTTGCTCATAATTAGTCGGCCGACCGCCGCCGCCCGTCCAACTAGTGTAAGCTCTCCGCCGTCATTGCATTTCACCCAGATCAATACGTCTGATCATTCCGTTTAATTATTACTTCTTGTTGTTGTTGTCTTTTATGATCGATGGTTTTTCCTGCGCCCAAACATTTAAATTGTAATCGCAATTTTATGCTAGAACATTATGTGGTGGAGCAGCTAGTATATATATAGAGTTGTGATATAATTGTATGATCCGATGTATCGGCTTTTATATGCGTGTGGTATATGCACCAATGATTCCTATTTTCGAGTATTAGCTTCTTTAAATCTTCAAGATTGACTAGTTGTGTTGGAACGTCCAGTGGCATGGAGTTGCACCGCTACATAATTCATGACTTGAGGTTTTAAAAGTATAAAGCAGCTAAAACAGGATGAACTTTGTCGGCTGGATAACATAAATCTTGATCAGTTGTAACGCCGGGTTATTTTCCTATGTTAGTCTTGAAGCTCAGATATGAAACACGAAGATTTCAGAAGAGCGGCGATCAGAAAGCCGCCAGATCAATTATTGTAGCATGCAGCTACAATATTGTCTACGAATCGGAGTGTGGAGCTAATTCATGGCCTTGCACGGTATACAAAGTAGAGAGGTGAGGAGTACTCTCGTCTTCTAATCTATGAGTCTCCAATCCTCCATGCATTCTCAGGCAGATCTTCTCCACAGGACCAAAACAACCTCAGTTTTTTCCTGTCCGGTTCATTATTCTGGTTTTTCCGGTCCTTCCTAGCTAGCCATCGCATAAGCTTGCTTTGCCCTTTTGTTTGTCTTTGCATTGTTATTGGAATCGGTAATTTGTTGATATGATGATAATATGAAAACCCATAAGTCAAAGATATAATAAGAGCTAGCCAATCTTACGTTTTTTATAGAGGAGAAACCAACTAAATATGATGGAAAACCAAATAAAAGCGCTACTTCGTTAACCAGGGTGGGGAGAAACCAATTAAAGTCATGCACCAATAGATCCCATGCATGATCCTTGCTCAATAGAAGCCATAAGTGTGTTGCAAGGGTTGGGCCATCGACTGAACTACGGTTGAATTTCGTTTGATCTCTGTTCTTCATTGGGTGGTGATATTTGTACTCAATTGTTTATTGCACATGCATGCTTGTCTTCAAACACTAACAGCTAAATAATCAAACTCAGAAACTCCACTGCCAGCATCAATTGGAGTAGGTATAGCAGTAGAACAATAGAGATGGCATAGGAAGAGGCTAAAACTATGAACGGGAGAGGATGCGAACTTTCAGAATACAAAGCGGACGGCGAAGACGTACTGAAACTGAATAGCAAAGGATGCTTGTGAGGATGTGGAGATAATAACATGTTAATCATAGACCCTTTCCTTCGATCGTAAGATTAAAATGTTGTGATTTTGGATCAAAACAAATGTAAGCGGAGTGGAAGCAATCCCTTTGGGATTAGAGATTAGTCGCCGTTTTACCTGGACGAGTTCATCTAGTTGAAACAGTTAGTGAAGGCATTGAAAAGTGCCTATCCTTCCCCGACAACGTCTTCCTTGACCTCTTACACGCCGGGGGTATTAGATTCTTCCCCGAGTTCTCTCGTGCCCTTTATTATTTACCGGGTTTTACAGATAATAAATAGTTAAAAATTAGATCATGTCAGGCGCTGGCAACCGACTAGTTATTATTTATTAACTAATGATATGATAATCACGTGCGATGCTTGTGATACATTGAAATTTTATTGATATAATATGTATTAAAAATATATAAATTTAATTTCAAAAATATTATTATATCATTTTGTAAATAAATATACTGAATGTTTATCTAATTCAAAAAATATAATTGCATACAAATATTGAAAGTAATTTTAATTTTAATAAGCAAAAATTTTAATAATTATAAATTTATTTCTAATTTTTTCATATAGAATTATATTCTAAGTATTTTTAACAATAAATAACAATATATAAATAAATAATTGATTGATTACTTAAAATTTTAAAAATCTATATTTAGAATGTATGTTAAATAATAAACTTAATTCGAGATATTATAATTATTAAATTTATCAATATTTTAAAATTCTTAATTTAGGTAGAATTATACTTCAATGGTTTCTTAATAATAATAAATATAATAATAATAATATATAATAATATATGTATATTAAATAAAAAAATTATTTTGAGTTGTATAATTATAAATATATTAAAATGTATCAATATTTTAATGATTTCTAATTTGGGTAGATTAATACTCGAATGATTTTCTAATTAAATAATAATAGTAATAATTTCAAATTATGTAAATATTAATAGGCTCATTAAAATATTGAATTGAAGGGTCAATATTTTTAAGATTTTTAGTTTGGGTAGAATTAGACTCAAAACTCATTCTTACTTAAATAATAAATATTTTAAATTATGTAAGTATTAATGGGACCATATAATTATTGTGGGAATTAATTGCAAGACAGCCTGAAGTGCAACAAAGGCAAAAAAAATGTTGGCACTTAAATGTAAGGGTAAATAATGAAACTTTAGATTATAATTTTATTTAAACTAAGCAAGATATTGCGTTATGCAGTATCTATAACAGATAAATTTTAACTTTATATATTTAATATCTTACGATATAGACTATAATTAACTTTAAATGTATATCCTATTTGTAGAAACTAAGTTAAGCGACGACAAAGAAGATGGAAGTCATACAAATAAATTTAAGGGCTTGAATAAAGGAATGAAGCAAACACTTGTTAGAATAAAAAAACTTATACAACGAGAAATAATGTAGAGAAAGAGTTAAACCTTTAATTAATTTACAATTTAAATAATATCTTACAATTCTATTTATAAAGACTAAAAGAAAATAAAAATACACATTAAGTAATCAAAAAGACACTTGAACAATTAGAGAATGACTAATTAATCGAAGGGACCCAATTTGAATTTATTATTTTCAACAATTTGATCTCTCACCCAAATATACTGGCCTTTCTGAATTCAATGACATGAGAAAAGTTGCTGATTTAGGTGATCAGGGTGTTCTCTCTGAGTACAGGTACAAACCAAAAGTATATCTGTAAGCTGAGATGGTGAGAACAATGGCCCTGAACGAGAAATCGGAAGAAGTATCACTAGTTGTTTCGTGGCTAAGGAAGGAGATGCACTTGGAGGCCGGTGATGTTGTAAGGTTAAACTCCCTTTTGGCGGTTCTGGTCGAGTTTGATTATGCTCAATCTGCTATGGAGTGTTTCCACCTGATGAAGATGATGGGTGAGCTGCAGGAAACAACATTCAGAATTTTGGTGAATGGCTTCGATGCAAAAAATCTAAGGGAACTTTCGGACATGATTCAATACTTAGAACATATAAATTATTATTCAGATAAAGAAGTGTCCCGTTTGGATTGCTTATGTTCTTGATTATTTCATACATTCAAGCTTTCAAATGCCAGGGAACGTCAAAGCATCCACGTTAAGATCACTCCCGTTTGGCCAAGAACTTTTGAGATATCGCCTTTTTTCATTCCTAACATCTGCTACGCAGTGTTGTGACAATCGTGTGGGGATAATTCGGGAATGAAAAGGTTGATGCCTAAATGCGCGCACCTGTCAAAGAGCTCATACACTTCTTTGCTCAGCCCCGTTTTTTATTTTATTTTTGCAATGACATGTTAATTGAAACTCGTTACATCATTAATTGTACCTTTTTCAGCCATGCAGATCTATAAGATCTTAATTAGTTATAACCCGGTTAAGAGAAATTTCAATTTTTGTGAGCGGATGACTTACATCTACTAAAAATTAACCGTCTATATTATAACTAAAATCATATGTCCATTTAAGAGTATGTAGGCCGCATGCAGTGTCATAAAAGGGTCTTTCGAGATTAATACATGTAATATTATTAGCTGTTTAATACATGTAATGTTAATTGTACATTTTAAGATTGATAAAACAATCTTAAGAATTAAGTTACTTCCTAGGATGTTGATGTCATGCTAGGAATACCGATCACTTTAGCAGCTGCTAAAAAACTACTTCTTGCAAACATCAAATTAGTAGTAGTATTTGCTAGGAAGGTCCACTGTCTTCCACTCTAATTTCACGCATACATGTAAATAGAACATCAACCTCCGGCAATTGATACCCTCAGCTCATCAGGGTGTCCGACGAGTCTACTTGCCAGAGAATGGACATGCATCTTGGAATTGACCATGTCTTATGGAAAGGAAGTGGCCCATGGAATCCAAATCCCCTTCGGTGCACCTAGCAGACGCCGTGGGGGTAGGGGGACCATAAACCCTGGTGAAACAAAAGTTCAAAGTTGTCAAACCCAATAGCATGAAAATTAAACATGAATTCTAGGAGTTATCTTCCTCTAGTTGTGAATGCATTTTAACTATCGATTTCGTTTAGCTTGAAAAAGAAACCCAATAGCATGAAAATTGATGAGTCAAAGTAATATGTTCAATTTCAAATCTCGATTATATAGAGTTTTGTTCAATGTCTTACTCCATTTGCAGCAGCTCCACCGAAAAAAAAAGAGTAGTCTTTTAATGATGTTAAAAACATAAGTACCAACTTGACTGGAAAAAATTCTTGTGAGAACATGGACATTAGCTATGATATATTCATTGTTTAAAGTTCCCGACATCTGCAGTTTTCCAGTTCGAACTTGGAATCGAGTCAATTTCTTTCAACTAAAAATTTCTCATGGCTTGTATTTTAGCAGAAATTGAAATAAAAATAAACAAGGCCATGTAATATTTGTCCAAACTTATTATTATTTCTGCTCTCATGATTCAAAGAAATTGCGTTGAACAAAAAATTGAACAGAAGGATTTGTTGCTAGAGATCTTAAAAGTTCAATTTTCTTCATGAGCGAGCTTGCTAACATACGTACTCCTCACTAACTGTGTTGATTGAGTGTGTGCCAAAAAGTTGCCTAATAAAAATAACAAAAATAAAACCTAGCTATCTTAAGTTTTTTTTTTAAGATCTTTACCATTATATTGTTTTTACCTCAATAATAATGGGCATAGTTGTTTAAAAAAGTGATAATCAGCCAAAACCTAACAAGCTTTCTTGCAGCCACTTCAAGTTTCCCCGTGGGTGAAGAACGATTAACAAACTTATATCATTATATCGTATAAAAAGACTAAAATATCCCATTGAACTTATTTGGTTAATAAACTGGCTGCTTATATAATTTTTTCTTCTTTTCTAATCACACCGTGAACTTTTTATTTATAAATTCTGAAAGTATTTAAATAAATTAAGCTTAGATTTCTCATGAGTACAATTAACATTTAATTTATATTTTAAATACATAATTTCATCATAATCGAATAGATTTTCATTGATATTATTGATTGTAAATTACTCTTTATATATAAATTTTAGTCCCGATTAAATTTAATTAATTTATAATTAATACAATTGCTGTTGCTCATTTGGAGTTAGCTATAGGAGAGATTTTTATTTTCTTCACCTAATTACAACCCTGGAGCACTACATAAAATATTATATATATGCTGCTCTATTTTTTTCTAATATTATTTTTTATGCACTTGCCAGCCCTTCTTGTTTCTTTTCACTATATATATAAAGAAGAATATCATATAATTGGAACTTGCAAGCATCTACCTTTTCTCGTATATGGACAAATGAAAAGTTTGTGATAGGAAACACTGGGGCCTTCTCCATATACATTTAAGCAAACCCATGTAGCAGGTGGATGAGGCGAATGCATACGATTTGCTAATTGCTAAGGAATGGCCTGCAATTGATCACCACCAAATGCATTACAATCAACAATGTATGTTTTCGTATCGTCGTTTTCCATGAGCCAAAAACCATTCTATTTTTAAACCGCTCATTGCTCTCTCTCCTCCTCTTATATTAAAATTAAAACTCTGCATGCAAACGCTGGTCATATATATCAACGTGAGATTTCCACCATTACTGTTCAAATCTCGCCCATGGCTCCCCATCCCAACCTAGGAGAAGGAAGATATATTTGTTAATATAAGCTCTCAATATTCGTCTTTCTGCATCACCGTCGTGTAGCTTGATTATTTAAATGTAGTTGGTTCATAAGTGGTGCCTACAACATTAGAAAACGCATACATTATAAATATTTAAACAACTTTATAACAAGTTTTGTTCCGCTTTCCGATATGTAGTACGTACAATTGTGAGATGTCAAACGCCTAGGGATCGAACAAAGGGAAAAGTTCGGACATTGAATAGAAAAATATCTTAATCAAGAGCTTATCAATATGTTAATCAAAATTTCACTTATACAAGAAGCGGTCGGCCAGTTCATTTCTTCTATTGAGCTAGTCGACTTATTTAGACCTTATAGAACGTGAGGAGATTGGTTGCCATACTTATTTAGACCTTATTTAGCTGCCGTGTTTGTAGTACTGAACCACTTCAATGATATATTATGACTATATATATCTTCTTTGTAACTAATTGGTGATCTCTTTGTTTATTTACAAGAAATTAATTGGTTTCTGGAACGCAAGTGAATATGCAGACACGCATGGATGAGCAAGAATTCCAAGTTCCTGGCAGCCGGAAATGAATAGAAATTCCTGCAAAAGAATTTGCACCACTAGCAGGAATAGACTTTTTTTCTTCTTTTCTTCTTTCTTAACAGTAATAGATGATTTTTTCGAAAGGGAAGCAGATGAATATAATTGCTACATCAGATAGAACACATGGGAATATCTCCTTTGGCTTCGCCCAAGCAGTAGCAGCTGCCATTTTTTACCACCACACAATCTCCCATACCTAGCCTTGCACTCCATGTGATCTTTTGATGCTATTATCATCAGTTTTTGACTCAGTAAATGGACAAATTAATTATCGATTCAAAGAGTACTTGAAATCAGGCGTCGATCAACGTATTGATTTCAACTGGTTAATCATAATTAACCACGTTCTAGAAAAGTTCAAGTTAAGTAATATTATATTTCATTTTAAAACTGGCATGGATGTGTTTCATTAGTGAAGACCTACCGTGCAACCAACAACCATCAACAAGTCAATACAAGTTTGCTCTCTCCTGAACAGGAAGAGGTGAAGATGTTGAGTTCATTGTGAGTGATGCACGAGCCACAATTCTTTGGGGAGAAGACACAAGAGCATCACCAGGAAGCTCGCAAAGTCAAACTCCCCTACCTCACCTGCTGTGTATTTTGTGCAAGATTTTTTTTTTGCTTAAAGCTGTAACAGGTCTGGACAAATGCAATTGACAGAGAGTCGGGCAGCAACAATTGCTGGGTGGCTTAAGCTGGACCGTTCAAGTGATGGTGTTGGGACCCGCTTGGGTCGAAATGGGCCCCATTTCATGTGAAGTTGGGCCCACTTAAGAGCGACCACACAATTATTTAGACCGACAACTTTGCTAGCGGAGTAGAGAAAGGTCCAAATGATGAAGGCAATAATCGGAGTGATTAAGTTAAAAAAATTTCTCCCCGGTTCTTTTTCCCAGCCGGTGCGAAAATCCTTTTTATTTTCCAGTCATGTCAAAATCCAAATAATAAAAGAGATTTCATTGTTGTATATAGCTGCTGCATCAATGAAAATGAATAATAAATTGGGTTAGTTGAAAATATTATTGGTTAATTTCATGTCTCTAAAAAGATAATTTAAGAACACTGATTAGAAAGATAAGCCTTTCGAAGTTTAGGGATACATATCAACTTTGAAGAAAAAAGTTTTGGCCAAATCAGAAATCCAAAACCACGTGAAGTGAACGACACTCGCCGTACGATCCATCCACTGCGGGTCCTAATCACGCGCCAGCCGCCCATCGCCGCCCGATATGGTCCACAAAAGATCAACGAAAACTCGTTCGAGTTCCCACGTGCGTGTCCAGCACAGATCAACGGCCCAGATCCCTCCTTCGAACAAATAAACGAAATCTCTGTTCACTATACACGAATGTTGGTCATCAATGGTGGATGCCATTGACGTTCCTCGTCAACTCCATTGAGCACTCTTCCTCCCGATTTCTGCATCCGAATTCAGTCAAAAAGATCATTGCTTTGCTTGGTCTTGATCAATTTTGGCCGATTTCCGTTGGTTTTTTATTCGTTGTTTTTTTCTTTCATAAAAATCTGATCTTGTTTGTCTGCCAATGCCGCTGCTCTCTGTTTTGGACTCGTAGATATGTTGTCTGAAGATGATGAATTCTAGTTATTGTGCTAGATTTTACTCGTAAGATCATGTTCTTGGCCGATTTGATGCCTTCTTGGATTGCTCTCGTGCATGTATTTATATTATGTGTGATATTTTGAAGGAGGATCTGCTATGCTTTTATTCATTTTCTGTTCTTGTTGGCTGCCAATTTCTGTAACTACTCTGTTTTATAGTTGTAGAGTTGATTTCTTGGCTGTTTTTTTTTTTTTTTGCTTTTTCCCTCTGTTCCATCCAAAAACGATTCCTTTCTGCACCTGTTTTGGCAAAAGGATTCTCTGTTTTTATTAAAGTTTGTGATCTTAAATCTGATTAAAAAAAGGAAATGATTGGGGTAGATTAGCTGCACTTGGTTCAAATCAAGGGATACTCAGGGTGCTAGTCGGTTTGGTATCAACATAATTTGATTTGGTTTTAACGGATACGCTACCTGATACTCAATTTTATTAATATAAACTTTTTTATAAAAGTTACATTTAATATTATTTAAATTTTACTATAAAGATATATATATATATATATATAATTTTAATATTAATTAATTTAATTTTTTAAATATTTATTTTAATTTAATTATTTATAATATTATTTAATTTAATCTTTTATAATATAATCAGATTTTAAATAGCCGGATTCCAGTCAAATATGGGTTCGAGTAATAAAATTTGGTAGCCGAGTTTAAGGTAATTAATACTAGCGAGACCATCGGCACCTCTACTCTGCAAATTTTTCTTCTACGGTTTTTATTTGTCTGTTCTCGAAAAATGAATCATTTTGGTTGATGTTGCAGCGAAAGAATGGATCATTTTGTTGTTGATGTTTGTTGATGTTTGTGAGTTGGTGTTGTTGTTGTTGTTGATGAAGATGCTGCTCCGAAGCTCTTCTTCTCCCATCCTCAACTCATGGATCCCAACCATGGGGAAGGACTTATCCATTGACGTGCCGGAGCTCTCCTACTCCCCCTGCCGCCGGAGCTCCGTCTCCTTCTGCTCCGCCGCCGCCCCCTCCCCTACCCCCTCCGACTCCTCCCAGGCCAGGCTCACCCGCGCGCTCTCCGAAACCGACCTCCACCACCTCCCCGCCTCCGTCCCCAAGCGCCGCCCGCCGCCTCCCTTTCCGGTGGAGGAGAGCAGCGAGGAGGAACCCGACAAGCTCGACCGCCTCCTCTCCAGCACCGGCCTGGACGAGGCCCTCGGCAGGCCCGACGGGTTCTGCTCCGTCGAGGTCGAGGAGAAGGTGCTCGTCGCCGGCGGCGGCTTTGGTGGCTGTGGTGGTACTATATGCGGCGGCGCCGGCGCCGGCGGTGGAAATGTCGTCGGCGGCGGCGGTGGTGGTGATGGCGGATTCGGATTTTCGAACAACGGCAATGAGAGCATGGATTTGTTCTACAGGAAGATGATCGAGGCCGATCCCAGCAATCCACTTTTGCTCACAAACTATGCCAAATTCCTCAAAGATGTGAGTTTTTGGCATCCCAACAATTCGAGTCATTGTTGCCAACAATTTGGAGTATATCTGATTTGGATTGTATCATTGCTTCTTTTGGTAGGTTCGTGGTGATGTTGCAAAGGCAGAAGAGTACTTGGCGAGGTCGATCTTGGCGAATCCGAACGATGGAGATGTGCTTTCTTTGTATGGGAATTTGATATGGGAGTCCCACAAAGATGCCAAGCGAGCCGAGGGTTACTTTGATCAAGCTGTCAAAGCTGCTCCTGATAACTGGTGAGTATATTTTGACAATGAGTGAAATTTTTTTGCTCTTGTTCTAGCTTAAATTGTTTATGTCAGGAATAATTTTAGGGCCGTATTTTTTCTTGGCTGAGTGGAATATGTGATCAAGTTTTCTGGTGTGATAATTTGATGAATTGAAAGTTGTGTGGTTTATGGCTTGTTCATTTATATTGACGCTGCTTGTTTCCAATCTTCTTTCCATCCTATGAAGAATTGCAATTGGCGCACACGGAAATTTTCTGGCTGGAACTTATATTTCCTTCTTGTTCCAGCTTTATGAAAGGGGCTCTTTTAGACCGGTTGAAATGTGTAATCAGGTTTTGTTGTGCTCCAACTTGATCAAGGAAATCCAATGCCTGCGGTTTTTTGGCTTGTTGATTGGCTGCATAGTTTGTACTAAGAATCTTGACATTACTTGTTTTAAGTCTTGATTATATGCCATAAAATATTGGATTGATTGCATGTGGAACAATATTGCTAATGTCTGTTGTGTTTTTATTTTCCAGCTATGTGATGGCATCTTATGCTCATTTTCTGTGGGATGCTGATGAAGATGAAGATGAAGAATCTCAGGAGAAGCAGGAAATACAGGCTGCGCCTAATTTGGTTTCGGAAACAGCTTCTCTCCATCGTTTCCCACCATTAGCTGCTCCCTCTTGAAGATTATGAGTAGAAATATGCATAGAAACCTGAATAATGAAGAGTACATAACATGTAAAAATTATCACCGACAGCTAAACTGATTGCCACTTTCTATGAGCTTGAGGGTTATGGGCTATGAAGAGATCAAACAGACTAGATGTCCTGACACTAATTCTAGAATTTTGTGTTGTGTTGTTGCGTTTATTTTCGTGTATGTTATTGAGCAGCGAGATGAATTGAACCTGTGGGAGAATAAATTGTTGTGTCGAGCCGTCCATCTTGATCACATAAACAGGTATCAACTGGGTATCAACTGAGATGACGAACAAATGTCTTCATATTACAGCAAGATCAATGCAGCTGCGAAAAATTCCTTACGGTTCTCGAGAGTGAAATAGCGCATTGTATGGTCTGTTTGCAGCTGGAAATTCTTCATCTATCCATGGTTATTCCTTCTGCCAGCTTTCATGTGTGCTTACTCGTGCAAGGTAACTGTTCTTGTCATCTTTTGTGCTTCTTTTGCCCACTTGCCCCAGTCCATCCCTCTCACTGTCAACCTCCCCCTTGGGACCGGGCTGAGGAGGAAGAAGACGAAAAGGAAGTGATAAGAAGATTTGACTTCTCAGAGACGCTGATGCTCTGGTTCAAGAACTGTAATTATAGCCTTTGATTTCTTTTGTTTTTTATTAGATTTTTCCTGCTTATGTTCGATTCCCATGTAAATATCCCTCCAATTCTACTGTACATGTGGTGAAGGAATAGTTGAGATATATTCATTTTTCCCATTTGTAGATTTTAGTTTTGCAATTTTTCCTATTTGTGACTTCATTTTTTTATCTAATCCAGTAATTCAGATTTGCACAAGTTTTAAATGCAATGTATGCATTCTGGTTAGGTCACATTGATTTTGCTGTTCAAAATGCCTCTTTGGTCATGGTGAATTGTTTCAACTATAAATTAAAATCCAAATACATTGGTTAGTACCAAATTAAGATAGAAGTCATTTTGACTTTGTACCCTTCGGCCTAGATTTTCTCTCATCGATCCCCTCTTATCTTGATTCTTGCTTGTTCAAGGAACAACGATTAATTACCTTTTTTTGGCTATTTGTGCTAAAGAAGAGTTGGCTTTAAAGTAAAAATTGGCAATTTTTTAAGATTACTATTAACTTGAATCAGGTTATTTGCACAATGGTTACCTATCTTTTCTGATTTCGGAGCATTTTTAGGGAGACAATATAGTCATGCATAGCGATTGCCATTCATATTCTTGCTTACAGTTTATTGTATGGATGATCATTGGTTAATGGTTCATAATCAAATAAGTTGGCATCAACATTGCTTTTCTTTTATGATTCTTGAGTTGATGAAAGTTGAAAGCATGGCATTTAGGAGGGGATGTTGAAGATCAGATCAATATTAGAAATACATAATAGTTTCATTCATTCCCTTTTGACATAGCGACGAAGTGGTCATTGCAAGGCAGGGGAACTTTTTTCTCTTCTTAAAATTGATATATCAAAAGTGCCAACCTCCATGAAATAGGCAGGCAAGGATGAAAAAACAAGGTTGATGCCTCCCCAGGCCAGACTGCCCTGTTTCTGGCTCCATGACTTCTTAGTTTTTATAAATATTTTAACTTGCATGGAATCATAAAAGAATGACCAATCAAAACTAGCCCAACGACGTGGCGTCTTTAAATCCATAAACTATACTCCATTGGAAGCAAAATCTTCTCTACTAGCATCAAATTATTGGATTCAACAGGCTTTCAAATCTGTTATCACGCTGCTACAGCTGTGTTGAATCTTTGCAAAGAAGACATTTAAATTTGTTGCTATTTGTTCAAAACTCAAACTCACCATCAATTGCACCTTTTTTTCTGTTTAAAAATCAAGATTAGCGAATTCTAAATGCATTGTACTTTGTGGGAAAAAAAGTTATCTGTAGCTTGCAGCTCAAAATAGTTTCAAAAACAATTCTTCTCTAGAAATTTCATGACACTAATCTAAACTTTTCCCAACAAACATAACCAACCCATAACGGCTTAATTTAAGTTTTTTCTTAATGCTCGTCTTTTTCCACGTAGTTTTAATACAAATTAATAAGCTTTATAAATGCAAACTTTTTTCTTTATTAAACTTGTCTATCGATTTCTCTGCTCTAAAAACATGTGAATATTTTTTAGTCAAAGAAGTAGTTAATTGGATATTCGTTATTGTCCGTCCCTTAGTTGATTATCCTTGCACGTTAGTTTTATTGCTTGTAATCATGCATCATCAATTTGTGCCTGCACGTCAACTACTAATGTATTGAACAAGCAAAGCACTTGATGCATCTCTATATATACTAAACAAGAAGTATACTTTCCATGACCAAGATCATCTTTCACATTAAAACAATGGCAGCAAAGGTGATGAACTTGAAGATCTATTTGCCTGCCCTTTGCTTCAACCTTCTCGTCTTGTTTCCACAAGCTATCTCCAACAAACAGCCGACGGTGCCGGCCATTTACTGTTTTGGTGATTCTTTCTTTGACAGCGGCAACAACAATTATCTCCCGACTGTGGCAAGAGCAAATTTCACGCCTTATGGTATTGATTTTGTCAATGGACCAACTGGAAGGGCCACCAATAACAAGACAATTGTGGATTCACTTGGTATGAATCCATGAAGGGTTATTCGATCGATACAATCTAACTATAATCAAGATCAGTAGTGTTAAATATTCTCATTACTATTTGTTTAAGTTTTCTTAAGTCTTTTTCTTTATGGGTCTTGATCAATCCAATGTCTTGAATGTTGTTTGCAGCTGAGAAACTGGGACTACCTTTTCCTCCACCATATCTTGGATTGGTTGGGAAGAGGAAGCCTCTAACAGGAGTTAATTATGCATCAGCATCATGTGGCATCCTTGATGAAACTGGGAAAAGATTGGTAATTAAACTTCCCAAACCAATCACTCAATTGGAGTTCATGATCCTGCAGACAAGGCTGCCTAACTTTTTTAACTAATAAGAGACTTGTTTGTGATGCAGGGACAATGCTTGCCACTAAGCAAACAGATAGATTACTTCGAAGAATACAATAAGACAGCTAAAGAGGCAGTACCCTCTCCTACTACGCACCTCAAAAATATACCTTGCAGAATCTATCATTGTAACCTCAATTGGATTAAATGACTATTTCAACAATTATCTGCAGCCAGATTTCTACAACACCAGCACATTAACTCCTGAACAATTTTCTCAACTACTTGTGGACAGCTTCAGTCAACAGTTGGAGGTAAATAAAAGACCACTAGATTGTAACCAGTGTAACATATTAACCATTATGACTTCTAATGGTGTTGGTACATACTCATGCTACAGAGACTCTACAGGCTTGGAGCCAGAAAGTTTGTGGTGTTTGAAATTTGGGCAGCAGGGTGCATACCTCATTGTTGCTGTTACAAACTCCACGGGTCGATGCTCAGACGATGTGAACCAACTGGTTAGCTTGTACAACCAAAAGCTTGAGCAGAGGTTGCCCCAGCTCCAAACAAATCTCCCAAAATCAAAATTTATTCTCGGGGACTCCTTTGATTTGGCTCTGAGCATCTATCTTAATCCGACCCAATTCGGTAAGTTGATTAATTGGTTAGTTCCAATATCAATCTCCATTTATAATTCATCTGTATATCTTGATCATGGAGTCAAAATGAATAACGATATTCACAAATCTTTCAGGTTTTCAAGCAGAAACTGTACCATGTTGTGCTGTAAATAATATGGGATTATGTATCCCAGGTGGAGCAGTGTGCCAAGATAGGAGTACATATATATCCTTCGATGCAATCCACCCAACCGACGGCCGTCTACTTAATCGTTGCTAACAGTTGCTTCGATCAATCTCCTTCCATTTGCTCTCCCCTCACTGTCAAACAGCTCGCACAAGCATAAAACCTTATGATCAATCTTTTGTGAGCACTCCATATATCTATGTGTGCAAATGAAAGCTAATAATAATAATAATAAACTTGTGTGACGTGTTGCCACCAATATATTTGTGTTCGATATGTGAATCAGAAAACAAGATATTAACGACGATAAATTTGCCATTAAAATTTTAAGTTTGTAAAATACTAATGTAGCCAAACTTTTATTTAAATTTCTTCCACATTAATGACAGATTTTATCATATAGTAATTATTCCAACACTCCAGGTTTGTCCAACAATTTTTTACTTGAGCCAATACATTGCTATACATTACAAGAACCACTTAGATATCTATCTTCTATCTATCTATCTTCTATCTTCTATCTATCTATCTTCTATCTTTTATCTTCTATCTATTTTATCTTCAATATATACAGGGTGAACGATTTTTGTCAAGTGTCAATTTAATGAGGGATCAGCAAATGTCAAATTTTAATTGATGGTTTGCCAAATAAGTATAAAAAATAACTATATATTAATGCATTCACCAAAAAAATAAAATAATATGTACAGATAAACGTACACCAAAAATAAGATAAAAACATAAGAGTGATTGCTGTTTGGTTTGAAAAATACTGTGTATAAAAAATAATTACAGATAAATACATACACCAAAAATAACAGATAATACATACACAAAAATAATCTTACAAATATATACACACCAAGAAAATAAGATAAATACATAAGAGTGATTGATTTTTGGTTTGAAAATGCTTACAAATAGATACTATGAAAATAAGATTTATACGTACAAAGTAATTGATTTTTGGTTTGGAAATACATATAAATATGGATAAATACATACAGAGTTATTAATTTTTTGTTTAGAAATATGAACAGATAAATACGTATGTTTTTTAGTGGTTCGAAAAAAATAAGACAAATATGTACATGACTAACTATACGTATGTGAATGATTTTTTATTGGTTTGCCAAATAGTACATGTTCATCTGTATTCGAATAACTTAATTAATTGAAGAATTCAAAAAATAATAGGAAATCTTTTCATGTGTCTTTTAACTTAATTAGGGTTTAAATACACATACTTCATTTTTTAAACATTATAATATAATATTAATAAGGTTTATAACTAAATCTCAATTTAAATAATATATATATATAGAAAATTTTGTCCAAACATTATCTAATCGGATTTTAATTTGAGTTAAACTATATTTTAAATGATTTAACATTTTAAAATGCATAAAATTCAAAAAAGTAAATCATTTGAGTAATGTTAATCTGAATTCCAAATCAAATGTACATTAATTTTTAAAAAAATTAAAATAAAATATAAAGCGGTATAAATCAGTATAAAATCTTTCAAAATGTATAAAATCTAAAAACAATATTTTTTTATTTTAGTGGAAAAATAGTACTTAATTGAGGGCATAAATAATATATAAAAGATTTAACTTATTAAAAAATAATGAAAAATTTTTCCCCATGTGTAATTAGAATATATACTTACTTTTTACTTAATTAGAATATATCATCTTTATAACAGAATTATAATGTAGTGCATATTATTATAAGGTTTATAATCGAATCCCAATTTAATTAATAGATAATTGTTTTTCAAAGATTAAAAAGAAAATATATAATTGAATTTTAACTCAAATTAGATTATGTTAATTTTAAGTTGTTTTATACTGTTAAAAATATATAAAACTCTACAAAAGTGCATAAATTAAGTAGTATAAATGCTAATATATTATGAATATATTTATAGTAAAATATATATGAGGTATAAAATCAAGCATGCACTATGCAAAGACCAAAGCACAACACACACACGAGAAAATATTTTCAAAAATATACATAATATAGAAAAAAATAGTTTTTTAACAAATATATATTTTAATAAATATTATATTATATAAATAAATTTAATTAAATTATTATAGTGATAATTTTAATTTAATATATGATATATATTAGTAAACAATAGATTTAGCTTAGTAGGAGGTTGATACATAATATAAAAAAGAAGATAATGATAATTATAATTAATTTATAAAATTTAAAAACATAAAATATACGATATTTATTTGTAATTATAATCAAAAGAAAAAATAACACAACCCTGCGCAACGCGGGTCTACCCCTTGTTTACTTTAATAATGTTCAAATCAATATATAAATTTATTTCTTCGTTTACTAAAAGTCTATATTTTAAAATTGGAAGTTTATCTCCCGACTGTGGCAACAACAATTATCATTACTGAATTATCTTCTAGATTGCTATCTGCGTTCGAACTCGATTCGAGATCGAACGATGGAATATATATTTGAGTTTAACTCGAATATCTTTTATGTATTCGAGCTTGACCAAGACACTTAACCTGTTTAATTTGTCCGAGCCGAACCTAATCTTTCGTTCATGAGCTCGAAACCGGCTTATCAAAAGTCAAAAGTACCTCATCAACTTGAATATTTATTATCTCAACTATCTCACTTCTTTGTTATTACATTGTGCGTGTGTGCGTGTGTGTGTATATATACTATTATTATATTATTTCAAGTTGAGCTACGAGTCGAGTTCAAGTTATAACCGAGCTCGATTCAGCGACGATCTTACCAAGCTTTGGCTCGTAAGATTCGAGTTTCTGAGCCGAGTCAAGCCGAGCTGAATGCTAAATACTCACGAGCTAGCTCACTCAATTATCAACCCTATCTTAATGCTAGGAAAAAAAAACATGGAATCCGTTATTTTATCCCCATGGGGTGTGTGTTTGATCCAACTAAGATGGGAATATATTATGTATTCATAACTTTCTCTTGCATATTTGGTTTGATATCAATTATCAACCTAACCTTTAAAAACTATATCTTAACAATTTTTAAATAAATTAAGTAATTTTGTAATTCTTTATCTTCTTTTCCCAACTAAGTTACCTACGCCTAGGCGGCGAGCTCCTACTCCGTACCTACACATCAAAACTAAATACTAACGCCCGCTAACTAAATGATGCATCAAACTCAATAACATCAAAATCACAATGCAAGCATCCATCAACATAACAATCAGAAAATCATAAAAATTAATTAATCCTAGCTCATCCTATTCATACTAATTTTATTACGTGTCTATAACTTATGCCGTGGTCACTTATCATGCTCTGACCTGATCTACTTCATTACATCACTGAACCTTCATTCACACTTAATCTCATCATGTAACTTATCATTTCATCCCTAATTAGTCATTAATCACATCATACACATGTTTACTTCATTCATAATCCTAACATTCATCATAATAATTAATCAACCCTAGCATGCTATGCTAACAATTATCATCAATTTTAAATAAATCAATCGGAGGTAATTATACCTCACGTCGTCGGCAATCGGCGACGGCTAGGGTTCCGTCGCGCGTCTCGGAGCTCAAATTCGGCGCTCATCGGCGTCCGAAGCTCGATCGGGCACCACTGAGTGAGCCCCACGGAAGATCCGGTGAATTCCGGCGAATTCCAGAAATTCCGATTTTCTGGCGGTTTTCCGACAACTGCTGGCGGTTTTCCGGCAACTTCCGGTGGTTTTCCAGCGACACCAGCCGGCGGCGCTACTGGTCGGAAAGGGGTCGTGTTGGGTACCCTCGGAACCGGCTCGGCGGCCCCGACTCATCTATGACCTCAGCGTGGCCAATGGAGGCGCCGGCCGTGGTGGTTGCTAGATCCGGCCGGCCACGGCGGCGACGGCCTCCGCTCCGGTCAGGAAGCGTCACTAGGTGGTCGAGGGTGCTGAGGCGACCACCTGATCGTGGTGGCGATGCTCGGTCGGTGGTTGTGCACTCGGTCGGCGGTTGTGCAACTCTGTCGGTGATAATTCTATCTAGATGCTAAATTCTGATCTGGATCATATACATCATAAATCCACTCTACTATCTCTAACATATCTTGGCTGCTAACAACTAGGCTCAGGTTGTCCAACCATACGTGTCTAATCCAGAGGGGTTTGGATCATGTGCTGACGCATATGATGGTAAATCTATGCTGAACTCACTGTAATCTCTTCAAATCTGGAGTGGCTACTTTCATCAGTGCTGACTGGCCTTCAATAGTAATCCTGATCTTTTCCTCATCATATCGAGACCTCTGTCTGGTAAAGTGAAGCCAAAACTGCTACCAGCAGGTCATAAACTAATGGAGGAGGGGATGCGGTGAAGTACCCATTGGACTGCCGATCCACCTCGCTACTCATCCTCATTCATCACTATCTTCTGGAAGTGGTCCATCTCATGTATCAACTAGCTTGCTAATATCTCTATACTTCAAGCTCCTTATTATTACCCATTTTCTTTTTAACTCATTCCTATCATGTACACCATGTCCCATGGAAATAGGACTGATGTGGTGACATACAAAGGACGGACACCTGGTCAACATCCAATCAATCTAAATCTCTTGTGCGATGGACAGAACTAGTGGGTCTCTAAGCCCATCGTGACAAGCCTGTCAGATTCCTGCTGACGGCTACTGACATCCAAATCTGGTATAAGATTGGAACTTATACCCATTCTACCCCTACTAGCACTACACATACCTTGCTCACATCTAACTTACCAACTGTCTGATATCATCCCATAGAAATGACCTGTCAACTCAACTAAGGTCAGTTCCACATAATTCTGATCCAGTCCTGAATACACTGTTATCCAAACAACTTGTGAAGAAAATCTGCATCTAAAGAAAACATACGAAAACATACCTGCCAGCTGGACTCGGAGCAGTCTTTGCACACACATCACCTATAAAAGTATCATACATCTTAATCGGCCGAGAGTGGCTCTGATACCAATGTTGTAACACCCCAAATCCGGTCCACGCTCGTGAACCGAACCGGCATGTTACAGGCCCCGGTTAGGTCGGCTAACCCGAACCTAACTCATGCGGATCCAATCTCGGCGTCTTAAGATGAAGATACGATCTCATCAATGCAATGAATAAATACACAAAATCCTAACATGGTACTACATGAATGACATGCAAATTAAATTTCACACCAATCACAATCACGATCAAAATCAATAAAAATTCTAAAATAAAACGGACAGAATTTCCCCTAAAAGTGCAATTAGGGTCCACCCTGTCAAAATCATATATATACCAATATATATACATATAGCAACAATTTCATTCACACATAATTCTAATCTACTGTATATTCATCATATAACTTGGTCGACACTTTGCGGTACTCTAATCACATCACACTTTTGCTATCGCTACTCTGATCATTTCATTTCATATCATTATCATGCATCAAACATTTAATCATAGTCATCTCACAAAATAATAACATAATAATACAATATTAAACATTCAGAACATCCAACATGTGTGTGCAGAAGACCTCATTGCTCCTCCGTCCAAGCTGGCTCATCCATCTCGTGCTTATCACCTACATATATATAAGAAAAACGTCAGTAACAAGCGTTACTGGTCCGGAAAATAAAATAACTATAACAAACTGGCTATGAGAGCAAACTCTCATCTGAAAGAAAACATATACTTCCTCAAGAACACTCTGAAGGGCACTACTGAGGAGCCACTGGGCTGCAGACCCGGTAGCATCCCGAACTTACTGCTCTGCTGCTGGTACTGTGCTACTCTCAGCACTTCTTTTTCAGTACTTCTCGTGAAACTTTATCCTAAGCCCTCTCCTTACCTCCATATTTCTCCTGGCCTTGAGCACGAAGGCCGAGTACTCTCAGGCAGTCGCCTTTAGTACCCTTTGAACCACAAGTCCGGACATGCGCTGTACTAAACAGTACCCGTAAACCTCCACGTTCTCCGGGTGTGAGGAACTCAAACGCGGAGTTGTCAGGATCCCTCGGGAATGGAACAGTCCGCTGGCACTAATCCAGAGCCCGCTTTGACTGTCACGGCATCCTCTGCATGGTACGTGCAGTCGGTTTCTCCATCTCTCGTCTCACTGAAAACTCGATAAAACTATATATATAGGCCTGGGAAGGGATTCATATAATAGGCCCGAAGGCAACTTGTGGTGGATCTTGTTTTCGAAATCATCCTCGAGGGATCTCATCCTCGAGGGGTTATTAATCCGGAAAATATTCGATTAAATGGCCCGAGTTAAGTGGGATCCGATAAAACGCCACTTAACCCGCCCTGCAAGTAATAAAATAAACATACAATGGAAGAGCGTAAAACAGAGACGAGTCCTAAACGGACCTGGTAGAAGCTCCAAGCGTGTCATCGCGCCTAGGCGGCGAGCTCCTACTCCGTACCTACACATCAAAACTAAATACTAACGCCCGCTAACTAAATGATGCATCAAACTCAATAACATCACAATCACAATACAATCATCCATCAACATAACAATCAAATAATCATAAAATGTAAATAATCCTAACTCATCCTATTCATACCAATTTTATTATGTTTTTCTAAGTTACATCGTACTCGACTTATCATGCTCAGACTTGATCTACTTCATTAGATCACTACCTTCATTCACAATCTCACATGTAACATCTTCATCTAATTAGCACATCACTCATAACTGTTATTCATTCATAATCTGTAACATTCATCATGATAATTAATCAACCCTAGCATGCTATGCTAACAATTATCATCAATTTTAAATAAATCAATCGGAGGTAATTATACCTCACGTCGTCGGCAATCGGCGACGGCTAGGGTTCCGTCGCGCGTCTCGGAGCTCAAATTCGGCGCTCATCGGCGTCCGAAGCTCGATCGGGCTCCACTGGGTGAGCCCCGCGGAAGATCCGGTGAATTCCGGCGAATTCCAGAAATTCCGATTTTCCGGCGGTTTTCCGGCAGCTACTGGCGGTTTTCCGGCGACTTCCGGTGGTTTTCCGGCGACAATCGCCGGCGGCGTCTACTAGCTCGGATAGGGGTCATGTAGGGTACCATCGGAACCGGCTCGGCGAGCCCGACTCATCTACGAGGTCGACGCGGCCAACGGAGGCGGTGGCTCGCCGGAAAAGGCTAAAACAGAGCCGGCGGCGATGGGTGGCTAGATCCGGCCGGCCACGGCGGCGACGGCCTCCGTTCCAGTCGGGGAAGGTCAGCTGAGGGGTCGAGGGTGTCGAGCCGACCACCTGATCGTGGTGGCGACGGTCGCCGGCGGCGCAATCGGCGACGCGACCGAAACGCTGCCGCGGCGCTAGCGCGGCGATTCCGGCGTCGCGGCGGCCCGATGGTGGCCGGGACTTGGTCGGGGCGGCACGGCGACGCCGTGGCCGGGCTGGGCGGCGACGATCGACGGCCGGGCGGCGCCGGCAGCGGCGGCGGTGGCGCGCGAACAGGGGCGGCGGCGGCGACGGTTTGGGCGTGGAGAGAAAATGTCGGGAAGAGAAGAAGTGTGTGTGGTGGCAAACTCGTAAATAATACTTGACTCGTCTCCGGCTCGAGTCAAGTATAATAACTAAGTCGTATTAAATCCTAAAAAATTCATAAAAATCGGGAAAAATCCCGTAAAATCAAACAACACCAAAAAATCATAATGATATGCTCTAGAACTATCAACCCACCCAAAATGCCCGTAACGCGTCCTAACGCGGTAAACGGCCTAAAACTAATTCTACGATCCATTATATATAAAAATAATAAAAAAAATGACTGGCATACTCTCATATATTCTGATAACTCATTCTGTTCTGCTGTGTTCATGACGTTATCATCATATACTTGGGTACGCATGACCCTCATAGCTCATACACGCGACCGGCGTCGGCTCGGTACACGTGTCCTGAAACTGACTCAACTCGAAAAATAACGGTCGACCCGACCGGTTCTGAATATAAAACCCTAACTCGAATCGTGGGTTTTACAACTGTCCCCGAACCATCGCCATCCTCCTTCCCCCGAACTTTGGCCTGAGTTAACCAGCGTTCCCAAAGTGCAACTCTTCATCCCAATCGCCTTCATCTTCTAGCCATTGGGGCTGACCAGAGCCTTCATCTCTAACTACCACCCCCGACCCATCGCCGTCCTCCTCCACCTAGACCACGACCTGACTTACCTGGCATTACCGAGTGCAACTCTTCCTCTCATGGCTGCCTTCTTCTTCTAGCCACCGTTGTGGCCAACCAGAGCCTTCATCTCCAACCACCTTCCCCTACCCATCGTAGTCCTCCTCCGCCCAGACCACAATCTGAGTTCTTGGGCGTTCTCGAAGTGCAACTCTTCCTCTCGACCGCCTTCTTCTTCAAGCCACCGCAGCGGCTGCCGTTGTGGCCGACTAGAGCCTTCATCTCCAACCACCTTCTTCTTCTGGCTGCAGCCACCACAGCTATTGTGGCCGACCAGAGCCTTCATCTCCAACCACCTTCCCCAACCCATTGCCATCTTCCTTTGCCCAGACCGCAGCCTGACTTCCCTGGCATTCCCGAAGTGCAACTCCTCCTCTCCCGGCCGCCTTCTACTTATGGCTGCCACCATTGTGGCTGATCGGAGCCTTCATCTCTAACCACCTTCCCTGACCCATATTCGTCCTCCTCTACCTGGACCGTAGCTTGACTTCCCTAGTGTTCCCGAAGTGCAACTCGTCCTCCCGGCTACCTTCTTCTTCTAGCTGTCGCCACCTTTGAGGCCGACCGAAGCATTTATCTCCAACCACCTTCCCCAACCCATTACTGTCCTCCTCCGCCCAGACCACGACCCGACTTCCCTGGCATTCCCGAAGTGCAACTCTTCCTTTTTGTCGCCTTCTTCTTCTGGCTGCCGCTGCCGCCATTATGGCCGACCAGAGCCTTACTCTTCGACTACTGTCCCTGACCTATTGCCATCCTTCTTCGCCCGGACCGCGGCCTAAGTTCCCTGGTGTTCTCAAAGTGCAACTTTTCCTCTCCGGCCACCTACTTCTGCTAGCTGCAACCGCTATGGCCAACCGGAGCCTTACTCTCTGACCATTGTCCCTACCCATCACAGCCTTGTTTTCTCATCTCCATCACTTGTAACCGTGTTGCCACCTGTCGGTGCCTTCCCCTCTGACCTTCCCTCATTGTCACCGCCGTCTGGAGTAGTCGACCCACACCCCTGATCAAGCTCTTCACAGGTCCTCTTTCCCACACTAAGCTGTCGCTAGGTATATCTAATAAAAAATTCAATAATTAAAAATTGAATACATGGTCTGTGATTGATTATGATGTAATTAAAAATTGTGTTGTGATTATTATTATGATGGAATAGTATATCTGTGTATTTATTGATTATTATGATCATGATGAATATTATGATAACTATTGATAAAAAAGTTATGATAAAATGCAATATAAATGATTGGGAATGTCTAATAAGTGGTAGTAATTATTTAATTAACTTGTTTGCATGTTTTGAATGTGGATCAGTGCTGGCAAGTCACTTCTGACAATTAATTAATTAGTTAATGATTGAAACTAGGTTTTTGAAATTAAGAGCATATTTTTTTAGCTCAATCTATTTAGTTTGATTGCTTAAAAATAAATGTTTAATCTTTTAGATGCCTTTTCTTCATTGCAACTTCTTTGATTTTTGCAATTATTAATTCAATGGGTAATAACTGGTGGATCTATTATTGGGTGTTAATTTAATAATTTTCTATTGTTTTTAATAAAATGTTTTTTATAAAAATATTTTTCTACTTTTAATAGTAGGAAGTTGGTTCTCTGAGGCATTTGAGCATATCAGCTAGCAAATGCATTGACAATTGAATATGAAATACATGGTGGTCATCATACCTCCTATGACATATAAAAAATGAATAAATATTTTTATTATAAAGATTATTAATTGCTATGGCCACAAAAAATGTGTCACAAGTGTCGCAAGTAGATCAAAAGAATAATGAATCAAATTTAGAAGATGAAAATCAACATGAAAATAGAGAAAAGAGAAAAAAAATATCGAAATCGTGGAAGGAATTTTCGAGTGTGACTATTAACAAAAAAAGTATAATCAATGTAAGCATTATCAGAAGAAGTACTTAAAGTCTAAGAGTGGTTGTAATGCACAATTGAATTGGCATTTGATAACATTCCCAAAAAGAAGAAAATAAAAGGTCAACAACAACTTGCAGTTGCTCCATAATTGCATAATCGAGATGAGGATTTAAAATTTACAAGTGTGACTACTTATAAGTATGATAAGGGAAAAGGTGAAATTTTATGCATCTTGATTATAAAGGATGAAAGACCTTTTAGATTAGTAGAGAGTAAGTTATTCAATATGTTGTGTAAGGCTATTAACCCAACATGTGAGAAGATTTCTTGATATACTATAAGGAATGATTGCATCAAATTATATTACAAAGAAAAAAAGGTTTTGAAGAATATGTTGACAGAAGTAGAGAGTGCTTGTTTTACATATAATACTTGGACATCTGGGTTAACTAAGTCATATTTGAGTCAAGAAGATTCTTAATTTTTCTAATTTCCCTCATCCTCATACTGGTCATGCAATGACAAATTTGGTAAGTGAGTTGATGATGGATTGGGGGCTTGAAGATAAAATTTTCACCTTAACATTAGACAATGCATCTGCCAATGATAGGTAGTAACACTTCTTATAGATAGTTTTTCTTCTAATGTGAAGTTTACCAGTAGATACAATGTTTTCCATGTTAGGTGTTCAACTCATATTCTTAATTTAATTGTTCAAGCTAAATTGATACATGTGAAAGGAGTTATTGAAAATGTTCGTGAGTGAGTCAATTAAATATATCAAGGGATCTACATTTAGAATGAAAGATTTTGACACTTCTTTAGCACATGTTGGCATATCAAACAAAACAGGGTTGAATTTAGGCATACAAACTCATTGAAAATCTACTTACTTGATGTTGAGATCTACAAAAAAGGTTAAACTTGATTTTAATTATCTAAATGGTATATATGAAAATTTTAAATAGTGCCCATCTGATATGGATTGGAATAAATATGATGAGATTGAAAACTTACTTGAAGTATTTTATCAAAAAATTAATGTTTTTTCCATGAGTTAGTATCCAACAACAAATATATTCTTTGTCTTACTTCAAAAAGTGAAAGAGAAGTTAGATTACTTTCAAGTTCATGTGCAAGAACATATTTATCAAATGGTTGATAGCATGAAAGATAAATATGACGAGTATTGGGTAGAAAATAGTTTAGTTCTAGCTATTGCAAGTGTACTAGATCTAAGATATAAATTGGGAAAGGTTAAATTTATTTTCCACAAAATTTATCATTTTGAGTTAATTTTTCAGGCTGAAATGAAAAAGGTTGAGGAAGCATTAAATGGGGTATACAAATTCTATGAGAACAAATTGAGGAATATCTTGCATCATGATTACTTTCCTGGAAATTAAAATGGTGATAAAATACTAACCGATGAGGAAGAATTTGAAGGATTTATGGATTCTCATGAGCAACTCCATGTGAATAAGTCATACTTAGATGTATATCTTGAAGGACAACGAATTAAAGTTAATCATTGAATGCATTTTGATGTTTTAGACCGTTGGAAAACTACTTCATTGAAATATAAAACCTTAGGAGTCATGACAAAGGATATTTTAGCAATTCCACTTCTTCAGTAGCGTCAGAATCCCCTTTTATTATGGGTGGAAGAGTTATTAGTGATTATCGTAGTAGCTTGAAACCGAACACAATTGAAGCTTTAATTTGTGTTCAAGATTGGCTACACCCACGGTATTGTGAAGAGAGTGAAGATGAAGATGATGAGGATGATTCATATAATGATTTACATTCTATGTGTTACTCCTAAGTGCTCACTATTTAATAGTGAATATTGCATATTCTTATTTGTCTGGACATGATTGTGTTTTTATATTATTTCAATATTTTGATGTTATAATATTATTTATGTAGTAAGTTGAAGTACAACTATATCCTAATTTTATATTTAATTTTTCAGATCTAAAAGTGAAATAGAGTTCTTTAATATCTACTTCTATTGATTTATTTTGCATCACATACATAAGGTATGTTTAAAAATTTAATATCTATTTCTATTAGTTGTTAACTTGATATGGTTTTGGTAATTATTAAAATGCACCCATGAACTTTATTCATTGAGGATGATACTAGAATACTTTTATTCCTTTTACAAAATTTATTTATTCTTATTTAATTTAACATTTCACAATAGATGATATTTACTATTTTTTTTACAAGATGAAAGCTAGATAAAAGCTATCTAAATATGAATGAAGGTTATAAAATATAGGTTTTTGATAATTTTTTTTTAATTTTGGGTTTATAATTCTAAGTATTTTAATTTTTTGGAAACGTAGTATTGAATAGTGTCTTAGGTATTTTGTAAAAAAAATTGAGACATGGTTGAAACTTGAAGATACCTTTTATTATTGAGATAATTTATATAAATATATTGATAGACTATTTTTGTTAATTTTAATCTCTATAACCGGATGTTTTTCTCCTAAACAAGCTACTTCCGACCTTATGATGGAGCTAGTTTCAATCTCCCAAACGAGTTAGTTTCGAGCTCCCAAATAAACTAGTTTAAAGCTCCTAAACAAATTAGCTTAAAGCTCCTAAACGGAGCTAGTTTTGAGCTCTTTAAAATTAAACGGTTTAAGTTTATTTGAGTTCGAATAACATAAAAAATGTTCGAGTCGATTTCGAACATATATATTCAAAACTTATTTAATTTTGAATAAAACTCGAACAAACTTCGAACTATTTAAATAGAGTTTGAATATAAATTAAAGTTCGATTTGTTCGCTCGGTTAACCGCCTTAAACAATCGGACTGCCTGAACTGGCCTAACTACTCATGAAACACGCGAGAGGAAAACACGAGAACATATCAATTTAATTATGTGCTACTCTTCGACCACTAATCAATGCCATATTTACGGTGCTTCAAAATATAAACGAGGCGTCAGATCTTATATATGTACACCTGCAGTTCATTGCACAGAAAAGTGAAATCCATGGACATGTCCCATCTCGGACATGCATGTCCACCACAACTCTCTTTATTAATTAAATTGAGTGTGATGTGTGTTCTTTTTAAGCTCGTTTGGTTGATGCAGGTCACGAATCTTGTCGATTATATTTTTCTGTAGTATCCAAATTCCCAGACGATCGAGTATATCTTGAATCCAAAGCGTAGAAGGAAGATAAAAAAGAAATGTCTTGTGTTACGTAGAGTAGAGATAGAAGCAACACCGGTCAGGATGGTGTCGTAATTATGATGGAAATGACCGTATGATATGAAAAGGATCCCGAGCGCTTTGTTTCCAAGAACTATAACTCAAGTTCAAACTTCAAAGATTGGACGGTTGGTAGTAGGCGAAGGCGTTGCTCCAGTCCTTCGATTCATTAAATTCCTTTCCCCGAAAGTGGCAAAGCCATTAATGAATGTCAGAGCTAGCTTTGTAGGTGCTATAGCTCGTGCGGTGCTCATGGAAGGGAGTCAAAGTTATTTGATTTAGATTTCTGAATCGAGCTAAAGTATATTTAATTTAATTTGGGTTTAAATTTATTTGATTTATTATTATTATATTAATTTATTTATATTAAATTTTAATTTATAATTAAAATATTTTAAATTTTACATAATTATACATAAAATTAATTTAATCATATATAAAGTTAATTAAATTTGACATTATATAATTATATTTTATAATTTAGTTATACTTTTATAAATAAATTTAAGATAAATACGGTTTAAATTTTGGCTCTTTATATAAATTATTGAACTTCGAATCAAGTTAAATTATGTAGGTACAAGCCTAAACCAGACTCGTTTAATATTGAATTAAGTTTCGATACGAATATTTTTTAAATCAAACATTAAATTAAATTTAATTTAATTAAACTTTCAATAACCCTAATTATACCAAAGAGTTAAGATTGGGTTGGCCGAGATTTGTTACCTACGTCAACTTAAATTATGCACAAGCAAATAGGTTATAGGCTCTTACTACAATGAGCTCATTTACTGGTAGGATTATTCTTTAAGGTCTTACTTGGCTCTGATCTTCTAGTGACGTCAAGTGGTTGGTTTAATGAATTTTATGAAAGATAATTAATTGTAAGGTTTCATAAATCTAATGAATAAGTATAGAGATACATGAATAATATCTCTTATTAATTGCGAAGATTTTAAAATTGCATGCTGTTAAGAGTATGTAGTAGGTGCTAATTTGCCAACAATGAATTGGGTCTTGCAATCATATTAGTTATACAATTTTATAGCTGATTACCACTCGTAAAAATATTTATCAAAAATCTTTATTAACTTGGATGATCATAGTTTAATGAATTTTATGAAAGATAAATAATTGTAAGCTTTCGTAGTCAATATTGACATAAAATCCAATGAATGAATAAGTATAGATACATGAACGATAACACCTGTTAATTACTAAAATTTTAAAGTGGTTGTTAAGGCCATATTAAATGTAAGATTTTATAACTTATTACCACTCAAAATTTTATTTAACAAAGAAATCTTTATGAACTTGGATGATCATGGTACGACTGAGCATATTATTAATTTGGGAAAATATAATAAATAACCATGTTTCAATATTTTCTATCACCAAAATTTTAAATTTATATAAAAAATAGTCAGATCTCAAAATTTTATTTCATATGTAGCCAATTTATATATTTTAAGAATATTTTACTCATAATATTTATTTTATTAACATAAATACCCTTAATCTAACTTTAAATTATCTCAAATATATATTTTTTCTGTTTTATATAATAAATGATTTTTATTTTTTAAAAAATATGTACAATAAAAATACATTGGATAAAACAAATGTTTTAAATTTTAATAAAATGTGATAATTTCAAATTAAAATTTTGAACATCTAAAAATATATCTTTTTATTTTATTTTTTATTTTTGATGGCCTAAAATTTTATTTTATTTTTAATTGCAAAAAATTAAATAAAAAATATTTTTTTTGCTTTCTAGCTCATCAATAAAATAGTTTTATATTACATTTAATATTTATTATCTAATTTTTTATTTTTATATATTAAGTTAGTGAAAATTATAAGTTTTATATTTTTTTATTAGTAAAAATAAATCATATATGTAATTTTGTCATTAATTAAAAAATATTAGGATTTGGTAATATAAAAATTTTAAAAATGGTTATTTCTAAAATAATTTTTAAAATTTTAAAAGAAAAGTTTGAAACGTGACTATCTGCGATATTTTCCGTTAAGTGGGTATACATTAGTTATGTGGTTCGATCGATCCCTACATATCGGCTTGATAAGGCGGCAAGCTACTGGAAATTAATATACTTAACAGACTTGTAACTAACCGCTTCGTAATATCTACATCGATTCATATGAATGCTTTTATTGGAACAGAAGTTGTCAGCGGGTTTTCATGCAGTTTTTCTGTTCTGATCAGTGTGCACAGCTCCGCATCCTTGGACCAGACCAATCCTTGGTCTAATTAAACCAAGCAGATTGCCATTGGGAATTAAGCTAATTTATGGAGCGGCAATCTAATTATTTTGTTTAATTGGCATGTTCAACCTGCCATCATGTGCAGGAAGCATGTCATCTGAACTGAGATTTGGAGCTCTGAAAGTTCCGGAGATTGCAATTGTTAGTTTGTCGTAGTCATAACTACGCAGGCTATATCATGAGACTAGCAGCTCAACAGTGAACGCGGCCCCCTCTCACCTCTTCTCTCGTGATCGCTGCCTCACCTCTGCAGTCTGTGGTGTGCAGTGTTGCTGTGTCATGGACAGGAATAGGAGAAGGATGAAACAAATGCCGTATTTGCGCCAGTCGCTTAAGAAACGGACAATGCAGGAGCTCGGGTGGGGTAGAAGTTGAAATGACTAATGAATTGGGATCCTCCACGCGAGGCATACGATGTTCCCGCCCGGTGGAACATACACTCAGAATCTCAGATTGCAAACAGTCTCTTCTTTTTAAACTCTTCCTTCTGTGCTTTCCTGTAGGTCCCTCCCGAGGAAACGGTTTTGGCTGCTCTCGAAAGGGACGCCATACGTCTTCGCCCCCAATCATCACAAGGACGGTGGAGAGCGTCGCTCTAGGAGGAACCAAAAATTTTGCCCTCGCAAGTATAAATGGTTGATATTTTTTGGGTACAAACATTTCCAGATTTATCTAAACAATATAAATACCAAAATTTTAATGGGTTATTTCCTTTGTTAGGATTTTAACGCCTAAAATTCTCAAACATCATATTGTGTGTATTTTGACAAGGTAAACAAATTCAAAATAAAAGATAGAACCCAAAGTCACGTCTTTTCCCTGCAACGAATAATTTCTCTCTATTCTCCCCACAACGAATAATTTCTCTCTCTCCACAACGAACAATTTCTCTAACTTGAATATACTCTAAACTTGAATATACTCTAATTAGAAATACTCATAATCTCTAATTGGAACACATTTCAATTAGAAATAATCTCTAATTAGGATACACATCCAACTTCAATGGTTACACTCACCTGACAAAAATAGTACACTATGAAAAGAGGCTACCATGAGGAAAGGCTTTCCCTCAAACCTTATAATGAAACCAAATAACATAATCTTCGGTTATACTTTCTTCTATTTTATTCCATTCACAATATTATTACATATTTATAGAGGAAAAAATCAGCCTCATAAATACTAAGAGCCAAATATTAAATATTCATCGTTTTTAACCATTTTTTTCAAATTCTTCGTATTTTTTATAATAATTTCGTATCTTTATAATTTTTATATAATTATATGTCTTCTACTTACCATATGACATCGTATAACAGAGGACCCAACATCGTTTTGATTTTGCATGTCTTTCCATGCATTTATGCATGCATGAACAGGTAAGTTCTGTGCATTTTCTGCATGGGTTTACATGATGTTGGGCTTTGTATCGATACATCTAGTAACTTTGTTGGAGACTGTTTCGTTGTTCAGATTGCTTGTTGCAGCAGCGAACCTGACTTTCTGAAGCTGCAAACTACAGTGGGTGATCGTTTAGATATGGTGGGGAAAAAGGAGTGCACTTGGGGATGTGATGGAAGCCTGTAAAACTAGCCTTTACGGAGCAAGGATCAAAAGAGGGCATTAGATGGACAGAAAGGAGGGTTTATGCTTTGTGGTGGGTTGGGTCAACCTTCTTTCTGCCCACCATGGCCACAAATGGAGTGGCTTCGTCTTGTCAAATCAATCCTCTCAAACCTAGTCTTGTCATATATTCAATCGATAGCCGGACATTTCCCACCAAATGATAAGCTACAAAATACAGGAAAAATATGCTTTGTGAAAAAACACACACACGCAATGCAGATCAGATTTCAGAAGACATCGGGATGCATGAACTCCTACTCTTCCTGACTGACAGCACTGCTTCTTTGCTCCTAGACAAACCATTTTGCTTTTTGCACAGGAACGCACACAGTACTATACCTTCTTGTAGTATTTTGTCTGTCTTTGTTTTTTTTCTTTGTTCGTACATTTAACGCAATTTTTTTTCTAAGTACATATAACTTAAAATAGTTAGCATATTTTTTTGAAGCTAGCAAGAACAATTAGTAAGGGGCTTTGGTATATATAAGACCAGACAATGACCATTGTCTGGTCTATAATGCTTGTACTCAATAGCGGTTGATTTGAACTTCATACGAGCACCATTTTAACTTAAGTTTAAGAAATCTAAATCTGAAATGACAGGTTAAAACGTGGCCAAATTTTCAATAAAAATCATATTTAGTTAGTTCAGGAAAAAATGATATATAAGCATATTATAGTTGTCATTCCATATACACGATAGTAACTCTAAAACATTAGTCGTTTAGATTAATTAAAGTAAGATCAGTAGGTAGTTTTGTGCGGAGTATATACTGGTCTGGCGTTCCCATAGCCACATCAAACCCAGGTTCCCTCTACTCACGAATTCTAACGAGTAGGGCGGGCAATCGGCTGGGAACGGCCGAACCCAATTGCCTAACTAGCTTTGGCAGCCGGTTTCAAAACTGAACCAAAGTTAAAACCAAATTGAAACCGACTGAAGTATTCGTTTTGGTTTCGTTCGACTATTGAATAACCAAAATTCAATAATAATTTATATAAATGAAATTATTTAATTATTTAATCATTATTTTAGTAAAATACTCAATTAATAAGTCACTTAAAATATATATCATAATTAAAACATAAAAATATTACAAAATTATGATAATTAATATAAAATATAAATTTGATAATATTTATTTTTAAAAAATCAATTTGTTCGGTTAATTTTGGTTTAGTTTAGTTCTTAACTGAAAATTATATCATTCAGTTTGAGTATTTTCCAATTAAAAACCAAACCGAAATTTTTTTATCGGTCTGACCCAAACTATGCTCACCCCTGCCAACGAGTCAACGTTGTTATAGTACACTCATACGTCAATATCATCGGCTTCGTTATCAAGATCAGGGATCATCTTATTTTATTGACGTGTAATTACATAGCTAGGACAAATTAGGATCGTCTGATGCCTAGTTCTAAACAAATACTCTTCCAACGATCAACTAGACAAGCATCTCCACAAATAGATTAAAAAATCTATATTTTTGCCATGTACACGAGATAGTCCCCAAAATATATCTTGCTAGCTTATTGCAAAATATTAATTAAATATTTACTTTATAATTTTACCCTTCAACCCTTTATTTGTTATAGTAAAACGCTTATGTTATTTGCGTTGATCTCAACGTATTTTAGCTATTCTTACAAGCATGGATGTTAATTATGGCCCAACAGTAATTTTAAGGGTTTATAAAAAATTACTTAATTTAAGATTTGTATCATTACTATTATTAATTATTTATCCGGGAAACATTCAAAACATACTTATAATTATTAATTTATATAATTCAAATTTATGTATATATATTTATCAGTATTATCAATAAATTTCAAATGCACCCTGCAAAATGTTTTTAAGAAGCTCAACTATTTTTATGATTTTATTTTTTCTATTCCAAAAATTATTAATCAAATATTTTATAATTTTAGATATTTTTATTTAGAAAAATATTAATTTATTGTAATATTTATTGAAAAATTTTATTCAAATATGACTGAACAAATTTTGTTTTCATTATAAAATATAATATTAAATATAAGTAATTTATCATGTCTGCAACTAATTATTAAAAATAATTAAAGATCTTAAATTAAGTCAAAATTTTAAATTCGGCCCAAATTACAATCAAATTTGTTGAAAATAAATAAAATATATTATAATCCTAATTTAAAGAGATTATTAATTATTCAGTAAAAATTTAGTTGGATGAAGATTTTATGGTTGTATTAATGGAAAAGTTGTATGGCCCATTATGTTTGAACATGCTCATCCTTGTGTTCCTTTTTAGGTGCGACTACAAAGCCCAAATACATTGCTTTGCTCAAAAAAGAAACCCGCAAAGCCCATTTCCTCTGTTACTAGCTAGTTGCCGAGCCATGTCTACGTCTTTCTACATCTTTAGAAGCAGTTCAGAAGTTTATAATACATGGTATTAGCTGGCCACTCGATCTAATAGTAACTATATTGTTGGAATTAAGGTCCCAACGGACCCGGTTAAATCAGGCTATCCGACTTAACCCAACCCGAGCTAAAAATATTAGGCTTGGGTCTAATTATATCATATTCAGTGAGATATTGGTTCCGGGTTCTTATTTTAAAGGACGGACTCTATAAGAATATAAACTAAAAATATTTAATTTTTGTTTTAAATTTTGATTATTCTAATATATTTTAGTGTATATATATATAATCTATCTAGAATCATATTATATTATAATATAAATGAAAAACTGATAAAACATTTTAAATTTTATGCATCTTTTATGTATAAAGTATTATTATCAGTTCAAGTCTAGGTTCTTAAGCCGAGTCCCAATTAGGTTTAAATAAAAAAAATACTTATATATAAATTTGGGTTTGGGCTTTAATATTAGGTCAGGTTCAGTCAAGTCCAACTCAAAGGCAAAGGAGCACAAGCACCTTAGACTAATGCGGATCCGACCCTTTGAATCTACATTCCAAGGATTTGATTTGACTTGCTGATATCCCCAAGTACATAATCTATCTGCTCATCTCCTTGACTTATTAAAGAAGAGTATTACTGATCTCATCGAGCCTGTGAAATAGAATAAGGCAAAGGCTGTCTTTCACCTCGTTGTTCGGGTAAAGCAAGCAAAACAAGCAAGGGATGAGCGCAGCGCCAACTTAGAAAGCCCCAATCTATTATAAAGGCGTTAGCGCAGGAGTTTTCTTGCCGAGAGCATCCTTCAAAACCCAATCTATAATAAATTTTGATTTTTTCTTATATAATTTAGTATATATATATAATACTCTATAATGTATTATATTATGTTATAAATAAGAAAAAATGTCATAAAATATTTAAATTTTTGTGCATTTTTATGTGAATGCGTGTAATATATTTACTATAGGTTCAGGTTTAGTTTTTTAAATCGGGTCCGGGCCTTGTTTGGGATTAATTAAAACGAAATATTTATGTATAAATTCTGGTTTGGGTTTGGGTCTTCAATATTAGGTTGGGTTCACAACATGTAAAACACGAACCCGACTTGTTGGCAACACTGGTAGTATTTGGAATGGGTTTAGACAACGTTCCTTTTTCTAAATTAGTGTGGCCCAAGTGAAATAAATTGGCTTTCTTATTGGGCTTTTGTGGGCTTGGATGCTGACAAGCCCGAATATATTGCGTACCAAGTTGTGGCTAAGTAATAAATAAAAATAAGAGAAATTGAAGGCGTCACTTCACTTATCTTGTGGCTACAAGTGTTAAATCTACATTGAGAAACTATATTAGTGCCAATGGTAATCAATCCTATCAGAAAAGATGTGGAGGATAATAATGCGAGGGTGGTGTGTGCCGTGTGTTTCCTTTCTATTGGGGAGAGAGGGCAGATAGCAACTAAGCCGCATGGGAAAGCACATGTGTGGCCGCGGCCATCTCTCCAAATTGCACACGGTTGAATTAGTACAATGCCCAACTTCCCCTTATCCACAACTGCTATGCTACCACCCCTTTGAATTAGTACAATGCCCCCTAGTTGTGTCAAACATTATAATTGTCAATTACGACGTCACCACCCTTTTATCATCTAAATTTACTTTACGAGGGCAACATCAACAATGCGACCTTGCTATATTCTTTATCTATACATATCTTGTTCTGGATTGTATGTCTTATAACAAAGGTTCGTATAATGCTTTTGTTGGGCTTTTTGGGTCCCCACTTAAACTCTAAAACCACTTTTGGACCCTTTGGGCCTTCAAAAGGGCTTTAAATAACAAAAAAACTCGCAATAGGTGTCACAAGCCTTTCTTAATCCAAAGTTAACTTAAAGAATAAGGCTTTCTCATTAGCCTATATACAAGTCACCAACAACTTCTACGACTGATGTGGGATAAACCCAACAACTCCCCTTCACATCGGACATAGCCCGAAACCATCATTGTCTAACAACTCCCCTTAAATCAGACGGCACCTACCTGACAAACTCTCTACAAATCATCAGGTGAAACCCATGAAGGAAACAACAATATTCGGTGAAACCCATGAAGGAAACAACAATATTCAGTGTAGAGAAATTCGGCTCGAACTTGGAACTTTAATACCACTTGTTAGGCCCTTTAGGCCCCACCCAAGCTCCGAAACTACTGTTGGACCTTTCGGGCCCTCAAAAGGGACTTTAAACAACAAAAAAAAACTCGCAATAGGTGTCACTGGCCTCTCTTAATCTAAAAGTTAACTTAAGGAAGAAGGCGTTTCTCATTAGCCTATATACAAGCCACAAACAACACTTTACGACCGATGTGAGACAAACCCAACAACTTATGTGTCCAATTTGTAATAGCCAATGCGGTGAATTAGAAAAGCATATTTCACAAAAAGGGTAAGGGGGAAAAAACTGCCACACACATGAGCACAAGCAATGGTCTATATGTAACCGCCCGACCGGAGTGGTTTTAGCATCTCCTACTTCTTTCAAATTCCCTCTCCTTAGAGCTCGAATGGCAAAGAATTTTCGAATCTTACTGCTTGCTTTCTTTGTTTTCCTCTCAACGATCTCTGAAAACATGGTGAGTAATCATCCATTTGTATTGCTTCACTCGGACATTAAAAATGGAAGCTCGATTAATATTAATTTCCCATCTTCTACAATTTCTAATTTCAGCCAGCAGCCATGGCCAATATTCCGGTGAATCCAAATCCTCATCTATAGCACCTTGGCATTTGGAGGCCATCTTCATCTTCTATTCATTAACTATAACTTGTAATTTGATCATATGCATTAATCGCTTATTTCTTCTCATAAAATATGACCGCATTGTATTTTGCTGCAGTATGGATATACCCAAGAGACACTTCGTCCACAAGGTGAGGAAACATATCGATTGTCGGTCGCAGTGAGTTCATATAAATAAATAAATAATCACAAATAAAGCTGCTCAGTGCAAATTAACTGATAAGACTACATATGTTCTTATTGTATATATGCAGAGTACTCATCAAGGTGCGGATTTAGGTGCTCCAAGACGGCGTACAAGAAGCCATGCATGTTCTTGTGCCAAAAGTGTTGCGCTACATGCCTGTACGTTCCACCGGGCACATTCGGGAACAAGCAGATGTGCCCTTGCTACAACAACTGGAAGACCAAGAGGGGTAGCCCCAAGTGCCCTTGAATTCCGCCATTAACATGATGACCTGATCTCAATTTTTTCCCCTTCATTACTAATTATTAATTAATGAACCGCCGCTGCATTTAAACTACATAATTCCATATATATATATATTGTTCGGGCGAAGGTTCGTCCGCTGGTGCGGGTAGAGTGTTCCCGCGTCGGGTTGGAAGGGTTCGGTGGGACCGAGGCGCCCTTGCCGCGTAAAGAGACAGCGGGATGAGACTAAAGAGTCACAAGTATCCAATAACACTTAGACAATTCTTATGCACTCGGTGGGATGGCCATTTCCAATCCTAATTATTCATTTCCATAAACATATCATGCTTGAATGCATGAAAATTGCAACTGCAATGCTGCTTCAACTTCAGCAGGGAAAGATTGTCTTCCTCCTCTGGATGGGCGTCCTCCTCCTAACAGCAGCAGCCTGGGCGTGGAACACCGTCTTCCAGCCCCCTCTCCCCTTCAACCTGCAATGACGTCCTTCTTTATAGTAAGCGAACAACAACTTCGTCTTCCTCAATGCAATAACTTTGTCTTCTCCAATGCAATAACTTTGTCTTTTCCAATGCAATGACTTTGTCTTCTCCAATGCAATAAACTTTGTCTTCTCCAATGCAATGACTTTGTCTTCTCCAATGCAATGACTACGGCTGGATGGTTTAGCCGTCAAGATTGAATCAAAGGTGCATGTATAAAATTGGATGAACATATATATATATATATATATATATATAATTAGGACTTGCAGATCTTTAAATTATCATAGATCATCATTTGTGCCAAGTGTAATGTATGCTCGCATCGCTAGTTTGAGTACATGCATGGTGCGTATATGCCGTACCTGTATGAATGTAATATTGTAACGAAGGGTTTGTACTTTGTACTCATTGTCTTTAATTAATGTATGTAATTATATGTTGTAACATACATGTGTTGTGCCCTAGCAGCTATATTTAACGGTAATAACTGCTAAACTGTCTATGATGAAAGGCCTTGTGAACCTCTCCCTTCAAGACATTGATAAAGAAAAAAGTTCAAAAGAGAGCGTTGCATGTGGCCTGGCTGTACTAGGGTGTTTCTAGGTTTTGGTTTATAGGATGCCCGAGCTTACCAATCTCATTTATGATAACATTTTAGATAATTAATCAACAATAGAATTTGGTTCCTAAGAAACCAGTTATAAATGGTCAGATTTGGAAATAAAGTAATATTCATACCTAATATTATCCGATTCTTAGATTATAATTTTAATTATAAAAATTGATATTTTATTAATTTTTAAAACTAATATTTATTAGTAAAAATACTTAATATCCCATATACATATTTTTAGAATATTTTTCACCTAGCTTCACTTTTTAGAACATGTACTATTATTATTATTATTATTATGTAGTTAGAACAATTTTTCTCAATCCAAACACCTACAAGAAACCTATAGAAAAAACATCTTTTATTCTTCCTCAAATATTTTTCTTTCTTTTCTCTCGTAATCTAGACTGCAATATGTTCGGTCGTTGGGCCCATAGATGGGCCTAAAGAATTAGCCCGCTAGGTTCACAAACGGACCTTAAAATGCAAATAAAAAGGCCCATTTTTTCAAGCCCGCATAGTGGGGTCGTTGCTCTCAGTTTTCAAATCATTCTGCCGCCGCCGTTCCGCTTCCTGAGCATTGCCCGATCAAGGTTAATCCTCCAAGAAACCATCTTTTGTTCGATTCTTCGATTCTACAACCCCAACTCCCAATATCCCGGCTCAATCCTGCTGTGATTTTTTTCTTTTGAGTTTTAAGGCGAGCAAGGTAATTATCAATTGGTAAAGAAACCGACTCTTTTCTTCGATTTCTGCTTCCAGAAAATGGTGGGATTGATGCATGTCATGCGTTCGGTGGAACGTTGAAGCCTGTTTGGTCGCCGGAGGCTTTTGATTTATTTGATTTGGATGGAGAATCGGAGGCCGGTGCTGTGCCCGGAGAATGAAGACCTGGCCAATTACATGTGGAAGACGAGGCAAGAAATGGCCGAGCGCAATGCTGCTTCCGACAGGATTGACTCCACCATTTACAAAGCCTATGCCAATGTCTGCGCCTCCAAGGACCCCATTACCAGCTTGAAGGAGCTCTCTCAAGTAAAGTGCGTGTTAGGGTTTCGTTACTCTGGATTCGTTCTTCTTTCTTCCCTCCTCTCTCTCCCTTTCTTTTCTTTAAGGGTCTGCGTTTGATCGTTTGTGACTGGTTTGTTTTGTTTGGGATAGGGGTGTTGGGAAATGGACATTGCGGATCATGAAAGGGTTTTTCCCCGAGGTGTCGGCCTGCACTCTCTCCAAAGATGCGACTGATGAAGGTTTTCTTGCATCATTTTTACCTTGCTTATTTATGAGAACCTAATCAAATCTTTCATATATGATGTTCATTTGGTTATTCGCTTTTAATGAACGGTGTTGAAGTAAATATTTAGTGATTCCCTTTGGTAACAACTCAGAACTTTTAGGACAAGTGGTTAGACCATCTAAAATTTACAAATAGGGATGATTTTAAAGAAAGAACGGGGACTTGCAAAAAATTGAATGCTTCATGCAGGTTTTGATCAATTTTTAATTTTTAATTTTTTGCTTCTTTTGACGTTTCAGGTAAGAAGATGAAGGGGTTGAAACGGTATGTACCAAGGAAGAACTCCGTTGCATATGCACTCTTGATTACACTCTATAGGTATTATTCTGGTTTGCACTTGTGTTCTTCTATTTTTCTCGTTTGGAGGCTTTCCTCGTTCTTTTTGTGATTGGACTAACATCAGCTCATTCATTGTATTTTAAATGTATAGGGCATTTTCTAGTGGAAGCAGTTATATGCTAAAGCAGCAACTTATTGATGCAGCTGAAGCCAGTGGGCTTTCGGGGGTTCCAATTGCGTTAGTGTTTCCTCAACTTCTTTTGTTTTTGTTTCCTTATGCTTAATGGCCAAATATGAATGAAGGTTTATTTTTAGGCCAGAAAAGAGCAAAGGAAAACTCACTCAACTTGGGAGCTCCCTCAAGAGTGGTACAGTGGATGGAGCTGTATGAAGACCTTGATAACCAAAGGTTTAATCGTCAAATCAAGCTGCCCAGCAAAGTAAGGCTGCAGTTTCTATAAAATTAGACAGGAAAATGCCGGCTTCATTTTTTCTTTCTTTGGGTATTTAATTAGTTATCACCACTATCAATGGAAGGCTATACAAAATGGACAAATAATTCTAATAATTTCAACCTTGTTTGTCAAGTGCTAGTATTCTGTTAAAAATTTATTTTGATACCTTCTCCATGCCATTCTTGACCAGTTATTCTTGCTTTTTAAATGTGATTACTTTCCCTTAACAATTAGAAATGGCCGACTATTTCTCTAAGGTACATGCTTACTGAGGAAGGCCGCGAAACAGCATGTGAGTGTCTCTCGAGGTCTGGTTTAGCTCATTCACTGGAGACTGCGAGTAACAATTGCATGCCAAGTTCTCAAGGTGTTCAAAATATGCCTGCCATAATCATTGGTCAATCTTTTTCAAGACAAGTTGAAAATTTGCGATTGAAGGGTTCTATTAAAAGCATAAGTTCAATTGACATGCCTGTTGACTCTATAGGAAAGGTGAATGAATTCTTCCATATTTCTAAATGCACATCTAAATGAGAACTTTTATCATGAACATTTCTGTTGTCCTCTTCTAAGCATTTGCAAGCATAGAGAAGATGTTTCTTGAGTGCATTATTTTTTTAGACAAATAATGGCTTTGGTCATTTGTAGTGTATTATCAGATGATGAAATTACTTAACAGGGTTTTGTGGGCGAGCTTATAGAATTTTTTATGTTGGGACCGTATTTATTTGATAGAGAACTAATACACTTAATTTAATGTTTTCATTCATGTTATAATTGTCTAATAACTTGCAGTACTCTTCCGATCACCACTCAGAGGATGAAGTTACACTCATCAAAATTTCAGAACCTTTTCCTGCCAAAAGAAAAAAGACTATGATTTCTACCGGAAAAATGGTATCTCCATCATCAAATGCTTTTGATTATCAACTCCAAGAATTGGTTAGTTTTTCAAATCTGGATTCGGGTCGAGATTTTGAACAAACTGGAACAATAGGAAACAACACGGATGCTACTAAGTTTGTGTACAGTGAACAGAGGCATGATTTGGAATCCTCATCTTCAGATGATTCAATATCTAGATCATTTGGTGGTTTTAATCCGTGCTCGTTGTCTGTATGCCACTTGGTAATTTTCTATTAATTTTCTTGGATGAGGTATTAGATGGTGTTTTTGAAACTATTTTTCTGTCTCTTTCCAGGATCGCACTCTACAGGGACCAGTTGAAGGAAGCAAGTGTGAAACTATTGAAAGTAAGTTAGCAATGCCACCTCGAAGAATGGGTGAGAAATTTGAAGAGGTATATGATGTAATCCTAATATTGGATAATCGAGAACAATTTGTTCGAAGCAATCGTCGGTAAGTTTTTTTTCCTATAAAGTCATTTAGCTTTCAGCTACTCTTATGCCTGTTCATAGTTCTATTTATTGTGTTGCTTTTCATGCTTCTGACGTAAAGAATTAAGTATATCCCAATATTAGCTTTGGTTTAGGCTGATGTAAATTGTGAACTAATAACTGTATGCATTTTAAATCATTTATATTGGGTTTGTAATTAACGTAATTTGATTGCTTGAAATCTGCATTCCATTGGCTTCTTATCTTTATCACTATTTATCACACTTGACTTCTAGATAAAATAAATTTGTTTTTTTAATATCTTTGTGAATCTTTTGTCCTTGGAAAATACATTGGAGAATTTTTTATGGTCTTAACATTCAAGGTTCTGTTACTGCTTCTGGAATTTCTCTTGATATTCTTGGTTACAATTATACTTTCATGTTTTCAGGCCTCACTCTAAAAATTTTATTGAAAATACATGCAAGCAATTCAATGTTAGGGTTGAGGTAAGATTTAATTATTGTTTGGAGGTTTGGAGCTATTACTTCATAATCATGTTAGTTGGTGTTTTTTTGTTCTATACTTTTGTTTAAATGTTGAAAATTTTGGATGCTTATCTTCAATTTTGCTTAAATGTTTTTGCACGGTTCTTTTTCCAGTAGAGTCTCAAGACACATTAGTGATTGGTGTATTTTTTTAATTTAATACTTTTTTATTAAAAGGGCAGAGTTGGAAGTTGAACTGCTGGATAAATAAAAAGAGTTGAAGAGAAAAAAATTTCTCTGTTAAATATTTTATTCAATCCATGATGTCGATTTCGTCAATGTGTGCAGTTTTTTAGCAAAGAATGGCATTACAGACTATAATCAAAGATAGTTACAACTTGCAAGTGAAAATATTGAAATGCAGGTTGATCAAACTAAGAATATAATCGTTTAGGTTAATATAAGTCTGGAGTAACAGCTAGCTTGCTCTCACAAATGATGCAACTCCATGTAGAAAGTTGACATAGCGTTTGGATTAATTTTCTCACTGATTAAAGTAGCAATGCAAGTGGATATATGTTTTCATTGGTCTGTTCTAGTGAGAGCAGGGTTAGGATATTTGCATGCTCATTGTATTGAAGAATTATGTTTTTTTCTTGAAATTTCATAAGTTGTCTACCAGCATGATGTGTTTATTTGTTATCTTTAAAAATGGTTATTTTTTGGAATGTTTTTTTTAAAAAAATAATTGGGAATAAGACTTTTTTTTGTTAGGTTAGGCGCTTACCTGTTGGAGATGGACTTTGGATAGCTCGACATAAATATTTGGATAAAGAGTTTGTACTTGATTTCATTGTAGAAAGAAAGGAAGTCGATGATTTATATGGTTCGATGAAGGATAACCGTTACAGAGATCAAAAACTAAGGCTTTTGGTACTTTTTCATGTTGTCATTATTATTCTGTGTAATTTGATTCTGATTGATTGTTTCTTTCCTTTATTTGGTAAATCTACTAGAATTGGCCAATTCTTCCTTCTAGTTGTTATCAAATTGTAGATTTATATGCTTGTTTTGTTTGTAGGAGATACACCAGCATTCTTCCCTTGAGTTTTCTGTTTTTTTATTCCCTCCCCCAACTTATACTTTGATTTGTTCATTGAGTCTTAAGTTTCCGTAGATATCAAGAATATCATGTTAGAGTTCCAAAAGACTGTTATTCTTTATTTCTTAGAAGAAAAAAAGACTTAAAGCTATATATTGGGGTCATAAGGGATGCGTACGAGGAGGCAAGATTGGCTTGAAAACTATTGCGATAATTTGTCTTAAAATTCTCAGAGGTGACTCTGCAAAACTGATATTTTTAGTTTTAGTCCCAACTTTTTCTTATGTGAAATAATTAAGGTTCTCGGAATCCATCTATTAAGTGCTTTCTTTCTCTTGGAAGATTGGTTTCTTGGTGTTATGCAGGAGTTGTTTATTTATTTATAAGAAAACAACATTTTAATTTAGCAAATTGATGTTGCATTCACATAATTTTTATTTTACTTGTAGAGATGTGGAATTCAAAAGCTGATATATGTTGTAGAAGGTGATCCAAATTCTTGTGAAGCCTCAGAAAACATTAAAACTGCGTAGGCATCTATTTTTCTGCCTGATTTCTGCTATCTCGATCTTCCTTCTTGAGTCAGGTCGAATGTCAGTTAAGTGTATATTTTCCCGTTTTTTTTGTATACAGGTGTTTTACGACAGAAATTCTTGAAGGTTTTGATGTGCAAAGAACAAGTTGTTTAACTGACACGTTGAAGAAATATTGTTATTTGACTAGCACCATAAGCGAGTATTACAAAGAAATTTTTTATGAGCCATCTGAAAACAGCAAGATATGTCTTTTGTATGACGAATTTGTTCAAAAGTGTCATTATCTGGATAAAATGACAGCTAGCGATGTGTTTGGAGTTCAGCTTATGCAGGTGATTCTCTCGTTATACCTGTTGAGCTTATGCACAGTGAGTGGAACTTTGTATTATGACTTTTGCCTTGGAGAGCAGCTGTCCTGACACATAATCACCTACTTAAAAGGTTGCATGGAATAATTTAGATCTATTAAAGATTGAGTAAAAATTTGTTTCTCAGCATGAATAGCTATATAGACTTCTTGAATGCCTGTAAACTTTAGCGGAATGAGAAATTTCAATGCTTTTAAAATCGCTTAATTTATTCATTTTGCTGTGTATCAGAGGGTGTTGGATTTACATCTTTCGTTTTTTGAGCACTGTGTAATTTGTTTCTTAATATTAAAAGGCTAGACGGATTTTTTGGGTGCCTGGAGCAGAACGAGAAATGTCAATGCTTTTGAAATCTCTTAATTTTTGCAATTTGCTGTGTACCAGAGGGCGGTGGATTTATGCCTTCCTTTTTTGAGTACAATGAGATTGCATTACTTGGATGTGTTGGTGACTGTGATACTTCAATTGCAGGTTCCACAAGTAACAGAAGAAGTGGCCAATGCTGTTTTAGATTTGTATCCGACACTACTATCTCTTGCTCGTGCATATTCTCTTATTGTAGGTGGCTTTTGATTGTTTTCAGTCATGGGATAGTTTGCATGCAATTTCAAATACGGGAAGGATTTTTGATTTTTGGGAGACCTCTGGTTCTTCTGCTAATGATATTAGTAAAATAAATGATGGCTGTGTAGCATAGAAGTTCCAGCGGAAGTTGTTTGTTGGTGTTAAGATTTTTTTTTAATATTAGAAATAATGCTTACCGTTTCTCAATTTTATCCTGGAAGCGTGAAAGGATTTTCTTAAGTCTTTCTTAGTGTGGAGTAACTCATTTCTTATCATAATGGGGATCATCTTTACACGTTTTTTGCTTTTACGACTTTCTCATTTTTTTTCTTATTTTAATGCTTTCTTTTTTGAACCCCTCATATTTATGCTTTTGGTATTTATTTTTGAATAGGATGGAGACATACAGGCTCAAGAAGATATGTTGAGGAACCAAAATGGTATGATTACTGCTCCTGCCAGTAGAAATATCTTTAAGCTAGTTTGGGGATCCTGATCTCAAACAGATAACAATCTACTTTGGTGAAGTTTTTGATACGGATGTTGGTAGTAGGTGAGTAGAAAACTTCGTATATCGCATCTGAGATATAGGCTTCTATGTACTGTTTTTTCTCTGAAATTTGTGCAAGGTCAAGTTATGCTAAATCTAAATTGTAAATGTGCCTTATCGTTTGCTGCATGTCTTCTTCTTTTGAAATTTTGAGAGTAGTGGATGTAAATAATTCAACCTGAGTTAGTTTTGTTCATTGTTAGGATGATTATTTTTCATTTTTCTTATTCGAGGAATGAATGGACGAGGAGTTAAGATTTTCATTTTCATGTCATTAATGTGCATTTGATGGTAATGCTGTTATAATGGTTCTGGTGATCAATAACATATCTTTGAATTGATGTTATGTTAACAATTGAATGATTTTCTTTTTTACAAACAAAGAGTTGTACGCTAACCATCTTGTCTTTCCAACGGAAGCAGCCAAATCAGAAACTAGTATACTGCGCCGCTCTTTATTATTGCATTGATTGATATCTTTTCTAATTAGATGGATGTGTACCCCTGCCTGGTACAAATTAAAGTTACAAGTTATAAGTATTAAAAATATATATTTTCTAGATTTTAGTGAGTATACAATTTATGCTTTGAATACATAAATGATAGCTCTGTTGGATTTAAAAATTGATAATTCTAATTTAAGTATATAGATTTACTTGAATTAAAAGCTTTTTATTAACCTTATTTTAAGTAATTTTTGAGGATCCATGGTGTGCCATCTGAAGTTAGAAATCTTTGTTTTTATTAGTGCCAACTTCATTAAGAATTTTACTTTAATAGTTATCATTTTTTAAGGATCGTATTGGGTATAAAGGATATTTAGTTGTTGTAAGCTAAATCAACCTTAAATGTGATGTTACATTTTTTTAAAAAATAATTGTTAAATTTATTAGAATGTACTCTTGAATTGTATATTTGTATCTCATTACTTAATCATTTGAAGAAGAAATAAGTTTTTAAAACCATTTTGGTTTGAAGAAAAGAAATTTTATCTCATTTTTTTGTTTTTATTTATGAAAAAGGATTATGGAGTTTTCTTTTATAATGGAAACTAAAGTGTTTTTATTAAAAAAAAGGAGGATAATTTTAAATATTAGGGGATGGCGGGACAATCGAAATTAATTTTTTTAAAAAAGAATTTTTATTATAATGTTAAAAAGACGGTTGGGTTGGTTTTTTAATAAAATAATAAAAAAATCAAAACAACCAACCCAAAATTATTTAAAAGTTGAATAAGTTGGCGGCAGGCCACTGCAAGGGTCGGGTGGCCAGTCACAGGCCGCTGGCAGGCAGGCCGTTTTGTCGGCATTTTAGAGAATTTATATATATATTTTTTCTCTAGCCTGATTTTCCACGGTCCGCGTTTCTGCTCTTAAGATATAGCAGTTTGAAAGACTGTCCAGTATGCAAGCAATAATGATTGACAACTGCAAAACACACGTTTGGTGTTGCAATCGAAACATACGTCTTTTCTTCACAGAAGAGGATGCCCATGAATCTGCAAATTCAAAACTCTCTTGACCTTGTTTTCACCGACACTTGCACCGTCTCCCATCTTCTTGAAAGGAGAATTTACGCTTTTAGTGTAACACGCCGTATGTGCGTCAAGGACGCGATGGCCATGCCCCCTCATGAAAAGTAACCCCATTTTATGACCTTGTTATCACGTCATAATCACGTTGGCTGTTCACTAATCGGTCATCTGAGTAACGAAAGCTTCATTTTAGACCCCTTGTTCGCGTGTTACACGGTAAAATTTTTGTCTTGCATATAAGCATTTCACCGTGAGATGAAGCTTTAAATTGGCAACACATGCTTTTGAAACAGAAAAAAATGGCAATATATAGACGTTTTGCTTTCGCGTGAAACCCATGTGTTGTGGCAAATATGACCAAGCAACCGAGGCTTCTCCGCGTTATCGGCTTGCCGACGATGTCCAATCCAAACTACCTTGTAGCCAAGCGTTAAATGCTCCACTTGCCATCCTTGTCTTCTTTCCTAACCTCCTTGTCTCGTTATCTGAATGTGGAAGATAATACCGAGGGCATGATCTTTGGCACTATCAAACAGGACAAAGCTAGCAGGGGCCCTGCCCCAGCTCCAAAGCCATCAATCTCCCACATTAAATGCAACCAAACAAAACTGTGGAGCCTTGTTTTGTATTATTTGGTGAGAGCGTGCTTGGACTGGAGCGCACGAGAGGAATAATAGCAAGGCCAGCTTTCTTTCCTTGTAGTATTTTCAGACGCAGACTAAAGAGAAAGAGGAGTTTGGTTTGATTGGATTGTAGGGAGCATTATTATAGAACGCAGCAGAAGCGTAAGACCAGAGGTGCGACAAATAATGAGCGCAGGAAGACTGGGACTTGTTGGCCTCTCTCTTCACACATATTCCTTTATTCCATTGACGCGGACAAAACACTACAAGTCTACTACGCAAGCGTACAAAGGGCTCGGGTAAATGAACAAATATTGCCAAGCTTGCTGCCTCGCAATCCTTGGTCTCTTCTGATATGTGGGTGTTTGTGCTTTTGGCTCCGGGACTTGATTTCAACTAGCTTCCAGGAGCAGCTTCTTGACTGATGTTCATTTGTTTTGCTGAATTTGTTCGAGTGCATTGATACTGTCTTTTCTTTTGCTTGATATGGTCTTTTTCTGTGAGGCCTGTACATTTTGGGTCTTGTTCAATTTGTATAGCCTATTGGTTGCTCCTCGTCCAAGGTAATATTTCTTCTGTCTAGTTGCCGCCGTTCGGATTTTAGTTTCTTGAAGTTAGAATTTCAGGCTTTTAAGAATCCTTACTCTTTTTTATAGACTTCACTTAGGTGCGTGACTTTGCAATAGCTTAGCATAGACTTTAGTCGATTGAGTTTGTTTCTTGTTTTAGTCGATTGATTGTCGCCTTCCTTTGGCGTTCTGTTGCGAGCTCTTTCCGGCAGTTCTTCTCCATGTCAGAACAACGGTCCACAGACGAGGGAATTTTGGACATGTAAACCTCTTGGGCTTTTACCGATTCTAACGCCGCCTTTCCGTTCACCAACTTTGCTCAATCTTGTGTTCTCTGATTATCAAACCATCTTTAATTGTCCGCCATTAAAGCCTCCTTTCCTTTATCGCAGTCACCAAACCATTGAAAAGCCTGCAGGAGTCTCCTCTACATTGCCGGTATGACTCAAGAAGATGGATCTTCCTCCGTGACCTCCTCCACACTGCAGTACTTGCCCTTGATGCCTATCTCCCCCACCTTGGGCTCCTCATATCCATGGCTCAGAGAGCTGAAATCCGAAGAGCGAGGCCTCTGTCTCATCCAGCTCCTCCTCACCTGTGCCAACCATGTGGCCGCTGGCAGTCTGGACGGTGCCAACCTCTGTCTTGAGCAAATTTCCCTCCTTGCCTCCTCTGATGGTGATTCCATGCAGCGCATGGCCGCTTACTTCGCGGAGGGCCTGGCCGACCGCGTTCTCAAGGCCTGGCCAGGCCTATACAAGGCTCTCCACTCCACCAAAATGTCTTCCGTATCCGAGTCTATTCTTGTCCGAAGGTTATTTTTTGAGCTCTGTCCCTTTCTGAAGGTGGCATACCTTGTGTCCAATCAAGCCATACTCGAGGCCATGGAAGGTGAGAAGATGGTTCACATAATTGATCTGAACTCGTCAGAGCCGGTTCAATGGATTGCCTTGTTGCAAGCCTTGAGCTTCCGCCTGGAGGGACCTCCTCATCTGAGAATAACGGGGGTCCATGAACAGAAGGAGGTGTTGGATCAAGCTGCCGCCAGACTGACCGAAGAAGCAGAGAAGTTGGACATTCCGTTCCAGTTTCAACCCGTTGTGTCCAAGTTGGAGGCTTTGGACGTTGAGAGCTTGAGGGTGAAGACAGGGGAGGCTCTGGCCATAAGCTCGGTGCTGCAGCTGCACCCACTTCTTGCTTGTGTTGATGGTGGGCATAGGAGGATGACTCCTCCATCTTCAAGGACTCTCGGAGAGCTTCTGGAGAAGGATTTCATGAATGGGCAAAGCCCAACAAGTCCCGACTTCTCATCCTCTCTCCCGTTCTCTGCTAAAATGGAGGGCTTCCTCGCCTCCTTGTGGAGCTTATCCCCCAAGGTCATGGTGGTGTCCGAGCAGGAGTCGAATCACAATGGCTCCAGCCTTATGGAGAGGCTCTTGGAGGCGCTCCACTTCTATGCCGCTCTCTTCGACTGCTTGGAGTCGACGGTGTCAAGAGGATCCATGGAGAGAATGAAAGTGGAGAAGTTGTTGTTGGGAGAGGAGATCAAGGACATCATTGCCTGCGAAGGGTTGGAGAGGAAGGAGAGACATGAGAAGCTGGAGAAATGGAATCAAAGGCTGGACATGGCGGGGTTTGGGAGAGTTCCTTTGAGCTACTACGCCATGTTGCAAGCGACGAGGTTGTTGCAAAGCTTTGGGTGTGAGGGTTATAGGATTAAGGAGGAGAATGGGAGTGTGGTGGTTTGTTGGCAGGATAGAGCTCTTTTCTCTGTTTCTGCATGGAGATGTAGGAGGTACAATTGAATTCACCACCTTCTTGGGTCCTCTCCTCTTCCTCTTCCTGCATGCATTATCTTTAAATGAATATAAATTTTTGAGTGTCCATGACAGCACTGCACATCAGTTTTAACAATCAATTTCTTACTCAAAAGTTCACGTAGGAAAGAAAATTGAGAGGAGGCCCTGACGAGCGGACGTGAAATGACTTTGGACCTGTTATGTATAAATAAGAGTCTCCATGCTGTTACAATTTGGACAAGTGTAATAGCATGAAATGACTGACTTTAGCTGAGCTAATTTAATCATGTGTTTGCTCGAGTTGTTTAGAAGAACCTTTTAATTATTATAAAATTTTTTTCTAACTATAATAGTGGCGTGATTTACACTGTGTATACTCTCGTAAATAAAAGACAAAAAAATACACTAAATAGTCTAAGAATGCAAGATATGTGCCCTGTATTTATATTCTGACAGTAGTGGAATTTCGGATCAAAATAAGTTATCCTTTTTCTTTCTTCACACCTGGTAATTAAAGGGTGTCGTGTGCATAGGCTTAAACTATGAATCTATAAGATTAAAAGTGATAAGATTTTGCATCAAAATAAGCTTGTTAAATTATTATTGGGATTATTTTATGTCATATTTAAAAGTAACATGTAACTTATATATAGGTTAATAAAAAAATCTTATTTTTATATTAATTTTTAGATTAAAAGGAACTCATAAATCATGTTTCAAGTCCTTTTTAGGGCCCCAACAATAATATTAGATCCTAGTTGGTTTTAATTATCAAATAATTATTAGGATTATCCTGCATTATATTTAAAAATAATCCGTAATTTGTATATTAGTTAATAAAAAAATTTTATTTTTTAAACTAATTTTTTTGTTTAAAAGAGACCCATGAAACTTATTTCAAATTCTTTTTAAAAGCTCAGCAATAATATTAGAGCCATAGTTAGTTCTGATATTACCTTGGGCAGTCTAAATTTAAGTCTATTAAAATTAGTTGCAGTGAGGGAAGATGATTAGAGTGATATAATATATATAAAAAAAATTATTAAATTTATTTTATAAATATGTAAAAGTAATTAATAACTTGTACAGGTTGTCGAAGATTCTTCGCGTTTTTCTCTTTCTTGCTCCCTCTTCTGTTGCGCCGGTATTAAGTCTTGGTCTCTGCCTTGGGTATCAACCTTTTCTGCTTGGCTTTTAGGTGGGGTGTTGAAGATTTGATTTATTGTGTTATTGCTCATTTGCATCAGTCTTCTTCTTGGGTGATCTTTTAGCGGGGCTTCTCGATCGGCCCCTCGACGATTGTGGGTCGAACGATTGCTCTTCGTGTTCTGTTTTGCAAGTTTGCTTCCCGATTTCGGTACCAAGTCCTTAACTTCGCGTGGTTTCTGCTCTTCCGGCTTCGAGAGTCCGTGCTACCGCTGGTCTCTTGGTTTCACCCGAGGAACCCCAAAGCATACTCGTTTTGATCACCGTCATCGCTTTTGTGTTGAGGCGGTGCACGAATGTCCGGTTGAGGGCCAGGTCTGTGTACAGGAGCAAGTTCTGGAGGAACATGATGCGGAGCGCGGTCGCTTATGAAGAGTGGTCGCACGCGGCCAAGATGCTTGATCAGGAGACGCCCAGATGAGCGAATCCAATCTCTATGACGAGGAGTTGGTCAAGTACAAGTTGAAGGTACTTCGGGACAGGCGGCGACAGGGGTCTTTGAGGGACATCATCTAATGGATGAGGAATTTCGGGAATATCTGTAATCCCGATCTTCACAAGGGCGGGCTTCAAGTGCCTCGGTTGATCAAGAAATACATCGACGAGGTCTCGACGCAGCTGAGATGGTCTGTGATTCTGATTCGGAAGAACTTCTGGAAGAGAAGCTGGCGTTTATGCACGAAAGAAGGCATGCCTTCGGCAGGACTGCGCTCTTGCTAATCGGGGGACGCCTCGCTCGGCGCTTTTCATGTAGGCGTGGTGAAAACCCTGGTTGAAAATAAGCTTCTTCCCAGGATCATTGCAGGTTCTAGTCTTGGCTCTATTACGTGCGCTATTGTTGCCACCAGGTCTCGGCCCGAGCTCGAGAGTTTTTTCGAGGATTAATGGCACTCGTTACAGTTTTTTGATCAGATGGGTGGAATTTATGAACAATTTGATTTTTATTGAAAATAATCGCATTAACAGCAACGAGGGTTTTATATTTACATGACTTGGTCAGCAAGACTCTTTAACATTTTTTATTTTAAACCAAAGGTAATTACATAAGTACTCTTAACGTAACTTTATACATTAATATCCCCTCTCAAGCGAGATAGAAGAACAATGCCGAGTTTGAACAAGTTGGCAGAGAAAGGACAGAACAACAAGGCTTTAGTGAATATATCAGCCAACTGATCTGAAGAGGAGATATATTGTGTTTGTAATTTATGCAAAGTAACTTGCTCTCTAACATAATGAGAATCAATTTCGATGTGTTTGGAGCGAGCATGAAAAACAGGATTCACAGTTAACTGTAAGATACTAAGATTATCACAAAATAAAATTGGGGAAGACAATTGTGAGATATGAAGATCAGTGAGAAGATAGGACAACCAAGTAATCTCAGCAGCAGTGATGGCCATAGCACGATATTCAGCTTTAGTGCTATTACGAAAAACAGTTGGTTGTTTCTTGCCAGTCCAGGAGATGCAATTGGCACCAAGAAAAGTACAAAATATAGTGGTAGACCTTCGTGTTTGAGCACAACCAGCTCAATCTGAATCAGAATAGACACTAAGAGAGAAATCAGTGTGAGAGGATAAAAAAGGACTATGATCAATGGTGCCTTTGACATATCGGAGAATCCTCTTAACTTGAGAAAAATGAATATCAGTTGGTTGCTGCATATGTTAACATACGGAATTGACAACAAATGATATGCTAGGTCGAGTAAAAGTAAGGTATCGGAGAGAGCCAATAAGCTGCCTATACAAAGTGGGATCATAAAATGTAGGAGAATTGTCTGGTGGTTTTAACTTATAGGCAATTAGAGTTGATATAGGTTTTGCATCAAGAAGACCTGCCTTCTTTAAAATTAAGGTAGCATATCGTTGTTGAGACAAGAAAAGACCATCAGAGAAAGCTTGAACTTGGATCCCAAGGAAGTAGTGCACCTGACCAAGATTTTTCATTGCAAATGCAATGTTCAATTCTTGCAAAAATCTATCAAGTAGAGGAGAAGAGTTTCTCGTGATTAACATATCATCTACATACAGAAGTAAAACAACCAAATTTTCATCCTTGTTAAGAACAAACAAAGAAGGATCAGCAATGCTAGAATGAAACCCTTGTGAGAATAAGGAGGAGCTAAATTTATCAAACCAAGAATGTGGAGCTTGTTTCAAACTATGCAAGGCTTTATTGAGCTTGCAAACATATGTTGGATGAACTAAGTGCTTAAATCCTGGTGGTTGAGAAACATACATAATTTCCTAAAGCTCTCCATGCAAAAAGGTATTTTTAACATCAAATTGACAAATGTTCCATTTCTTAACTGCAGCAAGAGCAATGCGAACGGTTGTTGGTTTAACAACAGGTGAAAAGGTTTTAGAAAACTCTATTCCATGCTGATTGAAACCTTTTGCAACAAGACATGTTTTAAATCGATAAATTGTATCATCAGCATTGTATTTGACACGAAAAACCAACTTTGTTCCTATAACATTCATGTCAGAGGATTTAGGAACTAACTCCCATGTTGGATTTTCCTCTAAAACCTGAAGCTCCTCTTTCATAGCCCGTAGCCAATCAAGATGATCAAGAGCTTCTTTGATAGTATGAGGTTCAAGGACAATGTCATCATATTTCGTTTTAACCACCGTGCATATTTTAGATTAGGTTTAACAACACCTAACTGAGACTTGGTGACCATTGAGTGACGAGGTTTGACAAGAAGGACTGAATAATCATGGCTAGTATCAGGAGAAGAAGGAATGGAAGATGAACAAACAATAGTAAGAATTGAGAATTTAGAGGAATCAGGATGGAGCAAACTAGGAGATGACTGTGAAGAAGAAGATGGGGTGACAATACTAATAGGACTAGTATCTGATTGAGCAATTGTGAAAGGAATCAAGTCCATGTAAGTTGAAATGTTTGAGCTAGGTGGAATACAACGAGCATCTTTTTGTTGAGAAATAGACTTGTAAGGAAATGTATGTTCATCAAAGAGAACATCTCGAGAAGTAAAGAACTTCTTAGAAGGAATATGATAACAAAGATAGCCCTTGTAGTGAGATCTATAGCCAATAAAAACACAAGGCAAAGAACGTGGCAAAAACTTATGACCATTTTGAGACTTTAAACAAGGATAACAAGAACATCCGAAAACTTTGAACAATGAGTAGTGAGGCTATTGTTTGAACAAAGCAAAATAAGGAGAAATGTTTTGTTTTAAAACAGATGAAGGGCTTCTATTCATAAGATAAACTGATGTGGAGAAACTTTGTGTCCAAAAATGGGATGGAACATCACTATGAAACATTAAAGATAGACCAACTTCCACAATTGTGCGATGCCTTGTTTCAGCCCTACCATTCTATTGAGGTGTATGTGGACAAGGGACTTGATGAATTATACCATTGGATGAGCAATAAGATTGCATCTTGGCAGACATGAATTCACCACCACCATCAAATTGTAAACACTTGATATTTATAGAAAATTGTCCTTGAACATACATATCAAAAGCTAGAAAAACATATTAGAAATCTGATTTATTACATAAAGGATAAAGCCATGTGGACTTGGTACAATCATCAACAAATATGACATAATAGCTAAAATTGTCAACAGAAACAATAGGAGCTGGACCCCAAAGATCACAATGTAATTTATCAAAAGGATTAGGCAACAAGTTGGATTGTTTGAGAAGGGTAATCGAGTGGACTTTGCTAACTGACAACTGGAACATACAGAAAAAGATTCGCCTGCATTCTCAAAGTCTATTAAAAGTTGATTTTTGAGAATCAAAAGTACTTCAGCAAAACAATACCCCAACCTAGAATGCCAGAGAGACAAAGTCGGTTTTTGAAGTTTGCTAGAATAATAGCCAAAATGTTGCAACTAGTTAATCTTGTAGAGACTACCAACTTTAGATCCTGTAGAGACTACCAACAAAGTCGGTTTTTGAAGTTTGCTAGAATAATAGCCAAAATGTTGCAACTAGTTAATCTTGTAGAGACTACAAACTTTAGATCCTTCAAGAATCACTCATCCACTCTCTCTGTTAATAACAATAAAACCAATAAGAGTAAATTGAAAAACACAATTGAAGTCAGTTGTAAACTGGCTGATTGATAATAAGTTTTGCTTCAAGTCCGGAACATGCAAAACATTCTTTAAGGTAATAGATCCAGACGAAGTGGTACGAGTAATATTACCAATATTTTGGATAGGCGGCTTGTTTCTATTTCCAATTAAAACACTTTCAAAGCCAGGATAAGTGGTATAAGTATCAAAGATATCAGAAAAGGAGTCATATGAGATGACACACTTGGATTAGGTAGCCATTGAGTAACATCATCCGTCTTAATTTGAAGAGCACTAAGTGCTTGCTGAGCAGCTTTGGAATCAGACTAAAGAGATGGAACTCGAAATTCCTTGTTGAATCTTTTGAAACACTTATGAGCATTGTGACTAGGTTTAAGACAAATTTGACAAACTGACTTGAAAACCCTAAGTGTCTCCTTTAATTCTTCCTCATTTCGAATAGGTTGCTTAGGACTAAAAGCCACAACATTGGAAGTTGGCGAGAGTTGTGATGTGTGTATGGTAGTAGTAGCAGGAGCAAACCTTTCTTGTCAGAAGAGAAAAGTGGAGAAAACGACTTGAATGTTTAGCTTTTATGAGCAGCAAATGCAACTGGAAAGACACCATTAGAACTAGATTGAAGAAGATTCCGAGACTCATAAATGTGTAACATAGATAAAATTTCAGAATAGTCAGGTAAAGGAGGCCTGAGAATCATGATTGTAAACATCTGATAGTTTGTTCCCAGTCTATTTATCATTCAAAATGATTTTCGATCATCCGATAGAGGCTTTCTAATTGTAGCAAGTTCATCACAGATTGTGTTGTACTTACACAGATAGTCATTAAGAGAATCACATTGCTCACGCTTTAGAATTTGCATTTGATGATTTAGAGCAAGTTCCCTATCCATAGTTGTTTTTACAAACTTGGACTTTAAAGCATTCCAAATATCAACAGCAGAGTCAATTCCAATAACCTAAGCTAAAATTTCTTCACTTAAAGTACCAAGGATCCAACCTTTGATCAGCTTTTCAGTTCTCTTTCAAGCAAAGTAATTAGTGTTTGGCATTATTTGTGTAGTAGAATCAGGCAACTGATGAAGAATAGTTTGGGATTGTGAAGGAATTGTACCATCCAAAAAACCAATACATCCTTGAGATTCAATTAGATTTCTAATATGAGATTCCTACATTAGAAAATTATTTGCTGAAGACGAAGAGGAACATAGAAAGGTGCATGAATATGAATATGATAAGGATATTTCATCACAAATTGTGAAGAAAATGAACTAGAAGCATTAGGATGTCCACTAGTATGCTGGGAATCAGTAGGAAGCCATGGATATGACAAAACAGGATCAGCAAAAGAGGAGTTCATAGAAGAATCCAAATTGAGTGATCAATGAGATTCGTCAGAAGAATTTGACGCCATAGAGACAATAGAATAATCATAGTAGAAACAATAGAGAAATCGTTGATGAGATATTACCGTAGAGATGGCAAGATCACAGCAAACTAATGCAAAGAGACAAAGAAGCAGACTTTGCCGCTAAGAAGAACAGCAGAAAATGTAGACCTTGCTACTAAGAGGAGCGGACCTTGCTCTGATACCATATGAACAATTTGATTTTCATTGAAAAGAATCGCATTACAACAATGAGGGTTTTATATTTACATGACTTGGTCAACAAGACTCTCAACATTCCTAATTTGAAACCAAAGGTAATTACATAAATACCCTCAACATAACCTTATACATTAATAGAATTTTCACGATGTTTAGAAAGATTATGACACAAGGTGCGCTTCATGATATCCAGCAATTGCAGAGACTGCTTAGGAGCCTCACCGGCAATCTCACCCTCCAGGAGGCTTGTGATATGATGGGTAGAATTCTTGGTATAACTGTTTGTTCTCCAAGAAAACACGAGCCTCCCAGATGCCTCAATTACTTGACCTCATCTCATGTTGTGATATGGAGTGCGGTGACGGCATCTTGTGCATTCCCTGGTTTATTTGAAGCTCAGGACATCATGGCAAAGGACAGGAGTGGTGAGCTCGTTCCTTTCCATGCTCCCTTTGAGGAGGGAAGTGGTAAGGAGGGAGCTGATAAGGAGACAACTAGTAAGGAATAAACTAATAATCATAAGGAAGGAAGTGGTAAGAAGAAAACTGGTAATTCCTTGCGCCGGTGGAGGGATGGGAGTTTGGAGAGTGATCTGTCAATCATTTTTTATTGTCAACCAGGCTAACCCTCACATTGCTTCATTTTTGAGGTTGAGGGAACTTGTTAGAGCTTATTGAGGCAATTTCGCTGCAACAGTACTCCATGCGGTTATAAAAGAATAAGACTTTCTCTACCTTATAATATTTTCACAATCCTTTGGTTTAAGATGATTTCAATGAATATTTTGCAATATGGATTATACATGATGGTCATGACTTTTAGAATTTGCCCTAGCGATTTTCGAGGTGAAATATTTGGCTTGCCATGTAGATGGAAAATGATATAGGCATTTCTTTTTATGAGTCTGGGCCTTTCTTTAAGCCTACCTACTATAAATTATCCTCTGTACATAATTTCATGGCCTTTATTATACATATTTGTTTGATTACCCTTATTTTAGCCTTGGCCTTTTTATTGAAAATATATCTTGTTGCTTGAGTCCTAAAACCTAGTGTTTTGAAATCGTTCTAAATTCTAACAAGGATGAAACTTTGAGTAGTATAGAGGGAAGGCATTGCGTGTTATAGAGTGGTGATTGAATAATGTGGACTATCCTGGCACTTTGCTTTGTAAAAAAAAAAAGAGAAAAAAAAGAAAAAAGAAAAAGATGAGGCAATGATCCTCCACCAGTAAATACAAGATGAAGCAAGAGTCTTCCACTGGTTTGAAAGAAAAGAGAAAAAGAAAAAGTAGTAGGTAGTCAATGGAAAATCAAAGCAAAGTTAGTTCTTATATTGGGTCAATTCGATACTACATTTAAAGAAGTGTGTGTCATATCGCTTGGGGATTTGTTGTACATGTATGTCAGGATTTGGAAAAGATTTTTAATGCTAGGGTGCACATTAGCCTCTGATTTTTCTATCTTGTTTTATCCTATTTTTGGTCCCTAGCCCCTGACCCCTTTACAACCTATAAAGACCTATTGATTCCATTATTTGGCATTACCTACATTAGTGGAGATGGGAGCGAAAGGTGAACATATTTAAGCATGTACTTGATTGTATTCTCTTGGTTGCAGATGAGAATGATAAGCCAATGGACTATCACACACACAGAGAGCTTTCTTTTGGATGTGATTGATGAAAGGGAATTTCTGATTTGATTGACTTCTTGTTGACTCTTGAGGGTTTGATTGAGAATCATATGAGAACATAATGGGGACTAAGTATTTTTGTGTAGTAAAATTTTCTTTGTTATGATATTTTGCTCGGGACGTGCAAAAGTTTAAGTGTGAGGGTGTGTTAAGTGTTTAAAATATACAATATTTACGTAGGTTTTTTATATGATTTTATACTTTCTAGGTATAAATATTATTAATTAGGTGATATTTTTCGTTATATTCTAGTCAATTGATATTTTATTAGATATGCTTAATTTTGGTGTTTCAATGCAGAAAAGATGAATAAATTAAGCTTTGGATTTGATTGGTCACGACATTTGGCCCCACCCAAAGGCTACAATTTATGGTGTTCAATGGAGTCGAATAGTTGGAAACTTGAAGGGATATTATAATTAATTAGATTACGTCGATTTGTGAACACCCTCTTCGAATTCTTGTATCTCCACTTCTATATAAAGGGGTGGTCATTTGTTATTATCATATCTCAACTCTTGGTTTATTATAATAAAAATTAGTTTCTTCTTTATAATATTTTCTATTTTTATTATGGAGTAGTCTCTTATTTTTGTTCTAGAGAAGAATGGAACTTAACATGATTTAATTGAATTTATTTCAAACTTTTAATGCTAAGAATAGATTGATCACATATTTCTTAGATCATGAGGTTTAATTAGATTTCAGGAGAAATTAATTAGATTAGTCATTGTTAGTTCATCATACGACGAGTCTTTTGACTTGTTTGTCGTTGTGGTCGGAAGATACACAACACCGTATGCGGTTGTAAGGCAATTCTTAATGCATTATTTTGTTGATTAATCAATTATCACCGGGATGTAGAAATTGAGGCAAAATAATAGAAGCATGAAGGAGCAGGAGCCACCATGTCATATAATTATCCTAGATCGACAATCCGAGGGAATAAAAGATAAGAGTAAGATATGATGAAGATTAAATTCATATTAAGGGAAATTCGATTCTAGAACGAGTTTTATAATTTTAACTTTGCTTTTTATTTAAGTTATTATTTAGATTCCGTTAAGTCAATTATTTTTGTTTTGTTCTTAATTTTATTTTCTTTAATTAATTTAAGGAAATTCATCTCTCTGTGGGAACGATACTCTAATTTATCATTATATTACTTGTTCGACCGTGTATACTTACATGTTACTGAAATTATTCGAATAACAAGTCACCAATAACCTCTACGACTGATGTGAGACAGACCCAAAGATTTGCCTATAAATAAATTTGTGCAGTACGTCACATCTATGGAACTGGACGGAGGAAGGAGCACGCCATTGATGGGAGAAGCCCCCTTGCAACATGTAAACACCAATGCGATTGAGTGCCTTGCTGAACATATCAGCACTTCTTCGAGTCCTGCCGGAGGTGAAAGTTTTGACTATGACAACTTGAGGAAGATTAAGAGCACTCTGGATTTTGATACAGAAATCAGCAGTCGAGTCTCCACTGACTCTTCTTCAGCAATTGTAGTGGCAGAAGGTGATCTCTTGCAATCCGAAAGAACCAGGGACGGAATTGTTTTCAACATTGTTAAGAAGGATGTGATAAGATTAGCAGCAGAGGCGGGTACAAGTCCTGTTTTCATTGAAGTTGGTGGCCTTTCTCACAGTTCTACCGTCGAATCCTTGGAGCTTGTCTTCAGACAAAGATGCGGATTTGTTTGATGCGAGCCAATCTTCTGAAAGTGGAGAAGAGGACGTTTCCAATCCGTCTTTTGCTAGCCATTCGGCCAGGGAAGTTTGTATGAATGAAAGCCCCTTTGATCGGGCTGATAATTGAGCGCAAGTTGAGCGTATTTGTATGTCGAAAAGCGTGCTCAGGTCTTGGAACATTGTTACCGGGACGCAGGCATTTTTTCTCGTTAATGTAAAAATATGTTTACAGAAAAAATCTTCATGGTTGGCATCCCGGTGGTAAGATCATACTTCTACCCCTTTTTGATTAAACATTAGTATATTTACAATAAATAAATTATACTTCTTGTCATGACATATTTTCTCAATTGATTTTTGAGATCTTGTGATCTATTGCACTTTTAAGTTGATAACAGACAAATAAAGAAAAAAATGCCCATATTAGTGACCCCAAAGAAAAATATTATATTTAATTTCTCTCGTTAAATAAGAATAACCAACCTATGATTATTATTTTTAATTATATCATTAATTAATATATTTGAATTATAATATATAAACTACATATATATGATGAGGACGACATAAAATTAAAATAAAATTTCAACATTCTCGTACTTATTCCAAATATATATTACTATGGATAATATTATTCAAAATATTAATACTTCAAAAGAATAATATTATATATGAATCATAGCGGTGAGTTCTCTTTAGTCAATTAATGCCTTCTATATATTACAACGTAAAATACTTTTAAGAAACCACAACATAGTTTAAACTTAATGAATACGCTTACCATGCTTATTGGGTCCAAACACATATATATATTATATATTTATAACAATTGCATCGTTTTCTAATATAATATGTATACTTATAATAAGAAGATAAACAAATAGTAGAATTTCAACAAATAATATGCTATATACTTAGCATTACATATCAAGTTTAAAATTCAACAAGTTCCATATGGGTTATCTAATCCTTGAACATCTTTGATGACATGTCTTTCATCAAAAACTCTACATTCATCAATTCAATACTAATGCGTTCTATGAGCATTTTATTTATTTTAATGTGCTCTTTAACTGCTAAATACATAATATTGATGTGTTTATTTCAACTTCTATTTTTATTATTTTTAGTGAAGAACACTTATAAAACTTGTGATTCGAGTAAGGTTTTATAATCCGAACTTTGACCATTATTTTTATTCGGGTCAATTTATAGTCCCAAAATACTCATGGATCGTTATGTTTAGATATTTGTCACAATTAAGGTACATCATTGTGTCCATGGACGTTTAAAATTCTCAACTGGGATATCATATGCTGAAGCCATTATTGTAACTTGCGGTTGCTGGAACGTTTTTCTCATGTATTGACAAATGGCAATTGTAATCCAAATCACCACTTATTATTGGGTGTCCTATTGCAGTTGCTGGAACGTTTCTCATGCATTGACAGATGGCAATTGTAATCCAAATCACCACTTATTATTGGGTGTCCTATCTCTAATACTGTACCAGTCATCAAACCAACTATTAAAAGAAGCTTCCACAACTATCATCCATTGTCTACCCTTGATATCTGCTGTTGATTTCATCATCCAAGCAGCCTGCGCAAAAGGCTCAACTTTAATGACTATGATGAAGATACCTGTTCTACTCTGCTCATGTACTATTTTAGAATGAGAAGCCAGGTACTTTCTAAACAATCTTTTACTTAATATTACTGCCTTCTGCTATCTAATGTATATATGCATGTTGCCAGTTCAGAAGTGCCGGAGTGTGTAGATTTTCTTCTTCCGTCAACAGAAGAGCAGAGAGTGATATTCATCAGTTGCCAAGACTGATAGACTTTATTTAGAATTTAGATTTCATATCAAATTATCGAGAGAAATAAAATAAATAAATGAAATAGCGGAAGCGTACCTGAAGCCATAAAGAAATCAGAGTCTTGATCACTTAGGTTTTGGATCTTCCAAATTCAAGACTAGTTTTCTAAACCAAAGTTCTGGACAATGGGATACCAGAACGAAAACCAGATATGAATTCAGGGACCATAACCTCCATATTTATAGCCTTAGTTCCATAAATTCAATTCCACCCATAACGAAAGAGAATTTATGAAAAGGTATCTACACATTAAATTCCACACTTTTCTCATTAAATTCCACACCTTAATTTATGGCTCATAACCTTTAACTTTAGTAGATCAATTTAATTTAGCCAACCTTATATAATAACATATGATACAATTCCTTATTCATGTATATATTTATGTCCAATTTCCAACAATCTCCCACTTGGACTTAATATATACACAAAATAATTGTATAACTTTATGAGCTCCAAACATATGTCATTATACCAAAATAACAATCTCGTCCATTAATCAATGTCAATATAGGATCAAGGCGATTTTCGTCACATTGAGCGTAACTAAACCTTCCATGGTCACATACACCAACATAATCAAATGACATAGATCAAGTATGGATGTGTAGCATGAAAATTACATATAATTTGATCTGAACATGCCTATTTTCAACTGGTCCAACCTTATGAGATCACCAAAATACCAAAACAGAGTGAACCTTAAACCAAAATACTGCAGTTTATTACAAACTCCCACTAAAGTAACATATCATCAAATGATACAATACCCATCTGAGCAACATACTCATGAAAGACCTTGGGTAGTAATCCTTTAGTAAGCGGATCCGCAACCATGGAGTTTGATCCAATATGTTCTATTGATACTTTACCACTCTGAACTCTTTCTTTTACAACAAGAAACTTGATCTCTATATGTTTTGATTTAGATGAGCTCCTGTTGTTATTTGAATATGACACTGCAGACTGATTGTCACAGAATATCTTAAGTGGTCTTTCAATATTATCAACAATACGCAGCCCTGTGACAAAATTCCGCAACCATATTCCCTGATTGGATGCCTCATAACAAGCTATGAATTCGGCTGCCATAGTGGAAGAAGCTATGAGTGTCTGCTTAGCACTTTTCCAAGAAATAGCTCCGCCAGCTAGTAGATAGACATAGCCAGAAGTGGATCGACGACTATCTTGACATCCAGCAAAATCGGAATCAGAATATCCTGTGATCTCAAGTTGATCTGATTTCCGATATGTGAGCATGTAATGTTTTGTTTTCTGAAGATACCTCATGACCCTTTTGGCTGCTATCCAGTGATCCAACCCTGGATTACTTAGATATCTGCCCAACATTCCAACAATATACGCAATATCTGGACGCGTACATACTTGAGCATACATAAGACTTCCCACTACTGAAGCATAGGGAATCTTTTGCATTTCCTTTTCTTCTATATCATTTTTGGGGCACTGATTGAGACTGAATTTGTCTCCCTTAGAAATAGGGGTATCTCCTGGTTTACAATTTTGCATGCCAAATCTTTTAAGCACTTTTTCTATATATGTCTTTTGTGATAATCCAAGTATACATCGATCGCGATTCCGATGTATTTGAATTCCTAATACAAAGATGCATTACCAAGATCTTTCATTTCAAATTTCTTTGACAAAAGATTCTTGGTTTCGTGCAAAAATCTATATTATTACTGGCAAGTAATATATCATCAACATATAAAACCAGGAAAATATACTTACTCCCACTAAACTTATGGTATATGCAATCATCAATCACATTCAACTCAAAACCAAATGAAAGAATCACTTGATGAAATTTGTGATACCATTGACGAGAAGCCTGCTTAAGTCCATAGATAGATTTCTTTAATTTGCAAACCATCTTCTTTGAATCTCCTAATACAAAGTTTTCTGGTTGCACCATATAAATTGTTTCATCAATGTCACCATTTAGAAACGCAGTCTTTACATCCATCTGATGTAACTCAAGATCAAAATGTGCCACCAATGCCATAATTATTCTAAACGAGTCTTTCGATGAAACTGGAGAGAAAGTCTCATTATAATCAATGCCTTCCTTTTGAGTAAAGCCCTTTGCAACAAGACGAGCCTTATATCTTTCTATATTACCCTTCGAATCCCTCTTGGTTTTAAATATCCATTTGCAACCAATGGGTTTCGCACCTTCAGGCAATGAGACAAGATCCCAAACGTCATTAGTTTTCATGGACTTCATCTCTTCATTCATGGCATCAATCCACTTTTGAAAATTAGAACTCTTCATGGCTTGATGAAAACTGATTGGATCACATCATTAACCATTTCATTATTATCCTCATGTTCTTGGAGAAAGATAATATAATCATCTGAAATTGCTTTTCTCCTTTCTCTTGTGGATCTCCTCAATGGCATTTGCTCTTGAGGTTGTTGAGTTTGTTCTTCAGGTATAACTTGAGTAGGGAGATTCTCGACATTGTCTTGTAATTCTGGTATTGTTTCTTGAACAACATCAGAAATATGATCCTGATTCTGATTTTTATCAAGAACAATTATGGGAAGAGAATCAGATTCTTCTTCAAAAACAAAGTCTCTAACCTCATTTCCCCTTTCCAAACCAACATCCTCAAAAAACTGGGCATTTCTCGTCTCAAAAATGACTTAATAGTGGGATCATAAAACTTATACCCTATTGACCGATCAGAGTACCCAACAAAATAACTGCTAACTGTTCTTGAGTCCAGTTTCTTTTCATTTGGCCTATAAGGCCTTGCCTCAGCTGGACAACCCCAAATGCGTAAATGCATTATACTGGGCCTTTTCCGGTCCATAATTCATAAGGGGTCTTAACTGTTGCTTTTGTTGGTACTCTATTAAGAAGATATACTGCTGTCTTTAGTGCCTCACCTCAGAGTGAATCAGGCAAAGTAGTATGAGCAATCATACTTCTTACCATGTCCTTTAATGTTCGGTTTCGTCTCTCAGCAACACCATTCATACTAGGAGTACCTGGCATTGTGTATTGCGGGACGATTCCACACTCTTCTAGAAATTTGGCAAATGGTCCTGGACGCTGTACACCTGATCCATCATATCTGCCATAGTATTCACCACCACGATCAGATCTGATAGCCTTAATAGTTCTGTCAAGTTGGTTCTCAACTTCAGCTTTATATGCCTTAAATACTTCCAATGCTTGAGACTTCTCATGAATGAGATAAAGGTAACCATAACGAGAATAATCGTCTATGAACGTAATAAAATATTGTTGACCATTCCAAGAAGCCGTAGGGAAGGGCCCACAAATGTCCGTATGTATTAGTTCTAAGACGTTTGAAGATCTATTGGCACCTAGTCTCCTTATATTTGTTTGTTTTCCCTTAATGCACCCAATACAGATTTGAAAATCTGCAAAATTAAGAGAATCAAGAATTCCATCTGACATAAGTCGTACAATTCTTTGTTTAGAAATGTGTCCTAAACGCTTATGCCATAGTAAAGCAGAATTCTCATTGGTTAATTTTCTCTTTGTACCACATAGTTCCACATGCAAGGTTTCATTAAAAGATGCAATAGTATCAAGTAAATATAGATTATCATAAAAAACAAGGACCCTGTACCCATAATATTTGAATTTAGAAAAGACTAAACTTATTATTTCTAAATGAACAAGAGTAACCAGATTTGTCCAATATAGAAATAGAAACCAAATTTCGTCTAAAAGACGGTACTACATGTGTCTCTTTCAAATCCAAATAAAATCCTGTCTCTAATAATAATCTAAAAATCCTTATTGCTTCAACTATAACTGATTTGCCATCACCCATATAGATGAATCTTTCAGCATCATTTGGCTTTCTGTAACTCAGGCAACCCTGCATTGACACACTTATGTGAGTAGTAGCACCTGAATCTAGCCACCAAGTATGTATTGGTACTGAAACTAGATTAACCTCAGAACAAACAAAATTAAGAAATGAACCTTTCTTTACACGCCAGGCGTGATACTTAGTGCATTCCTTCTTCATATGTCCAGGTTTACCACAAAAGAAACAGCAAGAAACTTGATTTTCTTTCTTTTGCTGTTGCGTGTGAGACCCATTATCAGCATCCTTAGCCCTCTTTCTTTTCTTATTTTTATCCTTATAGGTACTAGCCAAGTGAGCACTCTCAACCTGTTCTTGCTTCAATCTTTCTTCTTCTTGCACACAATAAGAAATGAGCTCATTAAGAGTCCATTTATCCCTTTGACAGTTGTAACTGACCTTGAATTGACCGAATTGTGCAGGTAGAGAAATTAAAACTAAATGCACGAGCAAATCTTCAGATAGCTCTAACTTTAGTGCTTTTAGTTTTGAAGCAATATTTGACATCTCTAAGATGTACTCCCTTATGCTTGTTTTGCCTTTATACTTCATTGAAATCAAGTTCGTCAACAGCGTACTTGTTTCAGCTTTATCATTTTTGACAAAACGTTTTTCAATTTCTTTAAGAAACTCACTGGCTGTAATAACCTTTTCCGAAACATCGCCCCTGAAGGTCTCTGGAATTCCCTGTTTCATGATCATAAGACTCATGCGATTTGAACGTTCCCATTTCTCAATGTCCCGTTTGTCCTCATTGGAACTTTTATCAGTAAGAGAAGCAGGTTGTTCAGTCCTTAATGTAAGGTCAAGATCCATGCAGCCGAGAATAATCATTATGCTTTCTTTCCAATCCTTAAAGTTATCTTTAAGCATTGGTACTGAGTTTATGTTGGCAGAAAATATAGAAGCAGACTGATTAACTGAAGCCAAAACAACATGCCCACAAATAAGATTAATAATTTTTAATCCCATTAATAGATACCTAGCACAACATCAATATTTAGTCTTTGGACAGAAATATCAATTTGTAAATGGTACTCTTAGTGCAATAATCAAATATAGATAATAAATCCTGTCAAATAATAAACCTTCCTTTTGGCCGATTTATCATTCACATGGAAACCTAAAAATTATCTCATATTTATTATTTTAATGTCATAATCAAATATGGATAATAAATCCTGTCAGATAAAAAACCTTCCTTTTGGCCGATTTATTATCCACATGGAAACCTGATAATTATCCCATATTTATTACAATAATGAGTCTTTAGTGTAGTAAAATATGAACAATAAATCCTGTCAAATAATAAACCTTCCTTTTGGCCGATTTATCATCCACATAGACACTTGATAATTATCCCATACCTATTACCACATATGAATATAGAATTCTGTCAAACATTAACCTTCCTTTTGGCCGATTAATATCCACATGAATTAAATACTCATAATTATCTTAATATTTAAAAAATAAATTAATTTCCACAAAAGATGCTACTTTGGCAGCATATTGTAGTCCTTAATAAATTTTAAAATATTAATTATGATTTAACCAAAAGGTTATAAAAAATATCTTTATGTGGGAGTTTCCAAAATTATAACCTTTTGTAACTTTATTTTCCTCATGTTATGTTACCAAAAGAGGACCTTAATTTTGGGATTAAATCCCACAAAAATTTATAAAATAAAACCTAAGGCTCAATAATTTGATATGAAGTTGGCTCTGATGCCGCTTGATAGACTTTATTTAGAATTTAGATTTCATATCAAATTATCGAGAGAAATAAAATAAATAAATGAAATAGCGGAAGCGTACCTGAAGCCATAAAGAAATCAGAGTCTTGATCACTTAGGTTTTGGATCTTCCAAATTCAAGACTAGTTTTCTAAACTAAAGTTCTGGACAATGGGATACCAGAACAAAAACCAGATATGAATTCAGGGACCATAACCTCCATATTTATAGCCTTAGTTCCATAAATTCAATTCCACCCATAACGAAAGAGAATTTATGAAAAGGTATCTACACATTAAATTCCACACTTTTCTCATTAAATTCTACACCTTAATTTATGGCTCATAACCTTTAACTTTAGTAGATCAATTTAATTTAGCCAACCTTATATAATAACATATGATACAATTCCTGATTCATGTATATATTTATGTCCAATTTCCAACAAAGACTTGTGCCGAAGCGTCACAGTGTCTGCTTGAACAAGCAACGAAACTATCAAATCAGAAGAAAGAACCAAGTGCTCCCTCCAGTAGGTTCAGAGGATCACTAATAGCTGTTCTGGAAGGACTGATCTATTATGAGGATACAAGAGTAGCATAAAACTGCGCCTCATGTTTAAGTCAGATTATGTGTTGGCATAAGGACAATTCTTTGGAAGGCAAGTGGTGTAGGCTAGTCGTCAAAGAACTGGTATTTTCATTGGTTCTCCCAACTTTTGCATCAAAGTCGTTTACGAATCAACACAAGCCTGCCGCTCAGATAGCCGTCTCGTTGCTGAAACTCAAGCAGCTACCAAAGTGGATGAGTTCCACTTTTGATGGTCTTTGTATCTCTAGCATCATTGGCAATCTCTCAGCCAGTAATGTGAGCCTGGAAATGGTACAGCTCTTCAAAGAGTTGGTGGCCCAGAATTTTCTGAACTCGGAGCAATTTGCGAGTGTAAATCACGTTTTCCAGGTGAAGTTTTTCTTCTCGTTATGAACAGAAGTCATTGAGAGGAGAGAATGTTTGCATGCAAATAAAAAAATAAATGAGAACTTGTGAGTTCAATGTTTTCTCTTCGCACGTCAGTTAAGAAGCGTCCCTCAGAGGAACCAACCGACGCATCATTTAGTAACACGATCAATTAGCTAATAAAAGACTAATTAAACTTTTCTTGCATTATTATATGTGAAATTCCTGATTACTTTTTTTTGGACCATCCGATGTCTATCTTATCATATTCTTATAGAAACCAACTTACCACGTTTTGCTAATAGGAGATTGAAATGCATGCAGTTTTCTCTTATCTTACAAATTAGAAATTCTGATACTCTATTGTTATGTTTGGACGTAAAATTCCCAAAGTTACCGCCATTTTGATATCCCAGGCTTGTAGAAAGCAGGCATACATGGTGAGCTTACAAGAGCCGGAGACAGCTGAGCAGTTCTTTCCCTCCCAAATGACATGAAGAAGGTGATGTCGACACTGATACGTTTGATTCTAGGAACCTCTGCAAACAATAAAGTCATGCTTAACTAATCCGAAGAGAATTGTTGAAGAAATTGAGTTGTACTTTGTTGAGTGCCCAGAGAAATAACCTGAAAATCATCCTGCGTAAATATAAAAGGACTAAAATCATGATTAAAATCTGAATTTCCTTTTTGTTGGAGCATTTGGGTAAGGTTAAGAAATTGGCCTTTCAATTCGTCAGTAAACCTTGACCTGAGCATGGTTCGGTACTAAGCTGAATTAGCTTTGAAATAACTTGGCTTCTTTGTAAAGGTTCCACTTCAATTCCAAAACTTTGCATATAATTGACATTCTAAATCTAGGCATTTGCCTCCTGAAATTTATTAATGAGCGCTTATACATTGTAAACTACAGCATACATGCTTCTGGAATGATTAGTTACGTATGCATCAATTAACAAAGAGCTCTTTAACAGACTACATTTACATGTATAAAATGAAGCTCTGCATACCATCTCAGAGAAAGCAAGTCCGTTCATCCGATATCATTGCCAATGAATTCCCCTTTAAGATTCCATGGACGGGACTCAAATGATTTGCCTAAAATGCTACGCTTCTTATTTATTGTTCCATCTTCACATCTATACTCAGGAAAATAATCCACAAATGTTTTGCTTCCAATTGTATCAACGCCGTTGAAAAGAAAGCTCCTCAATAGCTCCTACACATTGAAGACTACAAATAGGTTAAGTTAAAACATATACTCCAATACTCCTCTTCTTCCATAATATTTAAAATATATAACTTTTCTCCATTTGGCCCATTTGGATACCTTCGCATGTTCTTCCCCAACCAGCTTTGTTAGTAAGTGATGGCCGGGATCCTGCTCCATGAAAAGTAAACTAATGACAATCCAGCAAAGTGAAAGTCCTTAAAACCATCTGCTTGCAGAGTTTCAAGAGGCAATATTTTTACATGAAACATAAAATATTATATTTCGCATCTACTTAAACCAGAAAAACAGAGGGAAACAACTATATTCTAATTTTATATTTAGCCTTTTATATTTTTATATAACCCCTTGTTATAGCAGGTCTACATGCTCACACAGAAGTTTATCCAATCCAAATCTTAGGGAACAACAAAATCTGTAGAAATTAGCAAAGCACACCTTTTCTGCTCTCCATGTCAAGTATCTATGCTGAGCTTCAACATTTCGCAGTTTTTGAGATGCATCTTTCTCTTCCAATGCTTGATCCACCAGTTGAAGCCATGCCTAGTGTGGTTTCATTTGAAGTCAAGCAAAATGATACTTGAAAAACCGTTCATAGTAAAATCACAAACATGCAATGAAATTAGAATAGAGTTGGCCGAGGTACTCATTTAGGCTAACAATACCACAAACTCATTTTTCACTAAGACTTCAATGTGAATAGAAGATATCATACCTTGAAGTAATCCTTGAAGGCTGAATACAGAATATTGTGCTTGGATTCACTTGTTTTAAACTTTGTCCAAATGACAATTGGTGAAAAAAATTTCAAAGATTCACTTGTTATCTTGCTGCCCCAAGGTAAAAGCTGCATGTGACCTGGAGTTAAATGTCCATCTGGCAATTTTACTAAAGTATGATCATGAGATGTGAAAAGAAATCTGTGGAGAACATATTTTACAGAAAAATCAAGCAATCTGAACCTCTATGTACTTTTGACCAAGGGGCAATAAGGTATCATAGTACTTTTCTTTATATTCTTGCTTCTTGGTGACATCATGCAAAGGATTGAGGTCCCTGTACATGACATTCAAAGAAATATACTGGGATCAATATGAAACTTTAAAAACTGGTGAGAAATCCATAAAAATCGGTCATCTTCACTCAAATGAATTCTAGACAAACTTTCCGCTGGGAAGTGAAAAAACTCCCTTGGAAAGAAGGGAATAGTTATTCTATAAATGAAGCATGCAGTGAAAGAAGAATGTTCGTATAGTGTAGCTAATAAATGCAAGTTAAGTCTCCAAAACTCACAAAACAACAATGTTCATGACTGAAGTTGAAACAAAGTTTCCGCAGAAAATTGGCAGATCAAACTCTGGTTCTGGAAATGCTGCAAAATCCAACACCTACATCAACAAATAGCACGGAATAATCTATATGATCATAGAAAATATTTTCCAAGATCATCAATGCAACAACAGTGAGCCAAGACAAGAAGATACATATATGTTCAATGAAAACCGATAAGGGCTTTCACTCTGCTAAAAATTAATCATTAATAATACTAACACAAATTATATGATGAATGCTAGCACAGGGAATTAAGCAGAACAAATTAACATCTGCCGAATCTGTTCATCTACGATTCCATATTTGATTTAGTCTAAAAAATGTGATTTGAACATTCCATGGAGGAAAAATATTAACAAACAGCATCAAGTTGGGATAGAATTGGACATTATTAGACCTGCAATGACCGGCCCTCTTCTATTGTTAGACTGCGAAGCATTCTAATCTTAGGAGCCTGAAAGGAAAGAGCACAAAGCTCTGTTTTGCCATCCATAGCCTTCATACATTTGTACCTTTCCTGCAAATATATCAATATCAAAAAGGTAATATTCCACTTTAAAAAATAAATTGGATCAGAATGGAAGCACAAAGATGATTAATAGAGTAATCCATTTGGAAATATTAAGAAATATTTTTGGACACTCCATCCTAGGGACACGATCATGCAAGTGTAGTTAGGATGGTGAAACATGGCAAGATTGTCCATACTCACTGCTACCGCCTAGATGGAGACAACCTACAAGGTGGGGGAGACGTCAGACATCCATGACCTCTCCTCCGTGTCGTCCCGTCTTTCCCCGCCATTTGCCTTTGTTTCATTCACTCTAACTTCTATTCTCTTTTCTTTTTCCCAGCGTGTGCAAGATCTCCCGGTCCGTTGTTTCCAAAAATCTATCAAAAACTATTATTATTTTTGTTTCATCCAACTAATGATTACTTGACTCAAAGTCTATCTAACAATGAAAACATCTGTGAGAGCACCTTATAGTAGACTAACTCATATACAAGCTCATATACATTAGACTAACGGTGAAAAAGTCAAGGTTCGTGATCTTCTCCAACGTCTTCATCTTGATGGACTCAAGTCTATCTCTGCAGTGGCCGCAGTTGGGTCAAAAATATCCAAGTACACTTGGCTCTCCTCTTTAGACCCATCTATTTATCATACTGTTAGTGGTGCACTGCAATACTTGACTCTTACTCGGCTAGATATACGATATGCTATCAACCAAGCTTGTCAGTTTTAACATGTTCCAACCGACAAACATTGGTTAGTTGTCAAACAAATTCTAAGGTATCTTAAGGGCTCCCTTGATCATGGAATCATGTTGTCTCTAGTCCAAAAATTTAATTTGATCGCCTATTCTGATGTTGACTAGCCAAAAATCCGGACAATTGTCATTCAACTAATGGGTTTGTCATCTTCTTAGGAGATAACCTTCTTTCATGGTCTTCTAAGAAGCAGCCTACAGTGGCTCGGTCTAGTACTGAGGCTGAATATCATCGGGCTTTAGCCACTGCAGTTTCTAAAATCTCTTGGATCATTCTTCTCTCTTGCGAATTGTACATTTCAATTCTTCCTTCACCAACAATATTTCAGCTACATATATTATAGCCAATCCTGTCTTTCATGGACAAACTAAGCACGTGAAACTTGATTACCACGTTGTTCGTGAACACAAGGTCACTTAAAAGGATCGGTTTATTCTAACTAAACAGCGGATATTATAACTAAGGGCTTGGGTCGTGTTTAGCATGATCACCTAATAATTAAACTTACAGCTTGTCTACTTACCATGAGTTTGTCCGGGAGTGCTAGACAAGTATCTTAAAGCCTTGAATGTTAAGATCAATTCAGTCAAACTTCATAACTTCCATATGTCATATGCCATAAATTAGGTTAATGTAGTGAAGTCAATACATGTAGTCAATATGTAATTATAAATTTATCAGATATAGCGTCTATATATATATATACATGAATGAGAATGTCCATGTGTGAGCAAAGTTTATTCCATTAAACAGCCCGTAATAGACTAACTCATATACAAATAATCTATTTTTTATATATATAAGTATATGTATATATATTGAATTTGCCTAGTATGAGCACTTTTCCACCCTGTGGTGGACCTTTCAAATCTCGAGGTGTATCACATGGTTGTTCAATAAAGATACAAAAGTTCGTACATCCAACAGCCCAAATTCACATAAATCAATGGATAAATTGAGTGAATAGGAAAAAACATCAACAATACCAGATATCCATTGAAATATGTCGAGGAAGCTGACAAGTTAGAGCCGTAAAAAAATAAAAGTTCAGAAGAAAAAACCAACTGACCGGCAATGGAAGGGAAGCAAACTAGTGAAGCTTTGGGCCTCTTGGACTGCGAATTGGACGAATTTTTGGTAGGAAAAAGCGGAGCTTTCCATGGATGAAGTCCTCTCTCCGACCGTCCTACCTTGGACGGCGACGACGCAAGAGAACAAACGTTTTTATCGACCGTTAGACGCAGGTAACCAGCCACCCACCACCCACCATGAGTAGATCACAGATAAGCAAAGCCCATGGCCTTTGCTCTTCTCTTCTATTGACTTATTGACAAAAATAAAGCGGCCCATCTCAAACTTTTTGTTTCTTTAATTCAAAGCAAAAGCAACCCGACATTTTTATAGACCGAGTTTGAAAAGTAGTTATCGTCGTATGAATAAGGTTGTCACGACTTACGAGGGTTAAAAAAGAATTCCGATAAAAGAAATTGACAACATCATAGTTTTATTTTTAAAAGAAAATACCTATTTGGGAGCCATCAACGTCCGCATGGTATTCAGTGTTTCGGCTCGTCGCATTGATTCGATTCAAATTATTGCTTCGCTCTTTTGGGTCCGACCCCCTCGTTGTTTGCACGATTACGGATGAGGACCAACCATGAGGTCTACAGCTTGGACATTCACCCAATTTAATAGCTTCATAAAAACAAAGAATTGCTTATTATGGATTTCCAAACGTACAAGCTTCATTTGTTTATAACATTTCATGATTTCAAGAGTGCAAAGAGGAGGAGATTCCGGCGGTGGAAAACCTTTGTTTTATAGTAATTTTGCCATAAGAGGCCCTTGTTTCAGAAATTTTTTTAAAATTACTAAATCTCCTCACACACGAGGAGATTTGCGCACGAGTGAGCGATAGTTAATCATTAATCATTAACATTAACCAACAGGTTACCCCTCGTACGTTTGTAAAATGAGCTGCGATGAAGTGATGACACGCTTGGCAGCTACGTCTATGAGTCTACGGTGGCGAGTTCTTAATTATTATTGGTTGGTAAAATGATCGGAGGGTGGTTACATAACATCGCAATTAACTAATGTCATTAGAGATTTTATCTACGTTTTCGTGTCGGGTAGTCGAACAATCTCAGCCTCATCCTCGCGAGATGCAGCAGTACCATATATATGTATTAGCAAATTAACACGCATGATAATTGCTTCTTGTTTCCCATTGAATAGTTGCAAAGGGAACAACAAACGGTTCTTCATCCAATGCAGCCCCTGTTTGATTCTTAATAAAATGAGTTAGACATTAATCAAATCAAATGGAAGGATCAAGGTATGCGAAGAAGCCTTCCAGTGACCAGAGCAGCCTCAATGACCACGGAGATAACATCAACCACCTCCTCCACTTTGCATTTGTTGCCTTTGAACGTCCTTTCATCGGAGTATTTGAAAATGGAGATGCAGTCCAGCAAGTGTTGGTTACAGCTTTGGCTCAGATAGTCACCTGCTCTCAAACCACCACGAGTATTATATGAGCACCGCACCCTTCACATGATCTTCTTGTGATCTCTACGCACTCTATCATAGGTTCTTTGTGATATATAAATATATTTGGACTAATTGCAAGAAGATTATCGTTAATTTGAAAGAGAAGGAAGCGTTACTGTTTCTAGCTTGCACGCAGTCATCGTGGACTTTGCAGCAAGCATCCAGACCATCACACGGCTGCTCGCCTGGGCATCCACTGTACAAAAGCCCGCAGTACTTTCCATACCTCAGAAGAGGAGGCACTGTATCATATTGAAGGCAATTGTATGAATAAATTTATGATCTAATAACACAACCATACATTGATGTTTTCTGATTAATTAGTAGGGAATTTTACTTGGAAAATCAACCAGTACGCAAGGGATGAAAACCTGAACAGAAATCAGACTCGCATTTCCTGCTGCATCCGTTACTCTACAAATACGTTAAAGCAGATCACGGAAACAGCGACTAATCAGGACAGACAAAACAAAAAGAAAAAGGGAAATGGGTCTTATATATTTAGAATTGTAGATGAGTAAGATAAGACTGAATTGAAATGGTGGAGGAATATCAAATATGGGTACTTGCCGCAGAAACACTAGCGTCGGTACTCTGGATGCCAACGTTGAGGGCGTCCACCGAGCGTGTAAGCAGCTGCAGTGAAAGAAAGCAGAGGACAAGACAAGGAGTGCAGCTAAACCTGAAAGAGAGTTGGATCGCGCCATGAACACTTGTGTGAGAAAGCTCTGGAAGAAACCTTAAAGAGCTGGGTACGTATATATAAGACGGAGAAAAGGGAGAGAGCTGTCATTGAATTCGGAGTAGGTCGAGAGAATAAAGAGGGAGGTGTGAACGCTAGAGTTTGTTTACTCCTTGCCTCGTGACATCTTCTCTGCTTTCTTGCTCAAGCTTCCCATGCATTGATCCCTTTTAATTTGGAGAGAATGTGAGACATGCATATTTTTTGGAAGGATGGATGGATGGATGGATGAATACGCCTTCAAACCACCCTTCATTTTTTTCTTTCAAACCACACAACACACCCACCTTCAATTTCTAGGAACAAATTAAGTTATTCCATTTGTGAGCTCAGTGGTCAAAGAAAATAAACTTTTCGCAGCTCAAACGAGTTGGAGTTTTGTCTCAGACTGAAGAGTGAAGTCATCATATATATATATAAATAAATATTGCCTTGCAATAAATGACATCATTAGGCTTTAACAAGTCGACAGATAGGGTAGAAGTAGAATAGATGGCCATCCGCCCTCTTTCAGCTGCATTCAAGTTTTTATGATGCACTCCTTAAAAGTATTTCTTTTAAGGTTTTTGTTTACTGTATTTGCAGTCCATATTGCTGAGACTAACGAAGGAACACTACAGAAATGTTTTAAAAAAAGTGTTCAAAGGACGGAGATACACCGATAAAATTAGTATTCAAGTACCTGAATGGCTGTCAAGCATTTTTAAAAACCAAATGTCTGACGGTATGAGGGTTTACCTGTGCTGATTAATTCCTATCCTTAAGAAATAAAAGCTCGCGGGGGCAGATTCTTGAATGTCTAATCAGCGCCGTTGTTTTACAATCCGAATAATAGAGATTGAAGATAAATTTGAAACATTGTTGAGGGGCTTGCAATTCTATTATTCTGACAATGAAAAATTATTTGGCCAAGATGAGTCGATAAATTCATGAACCTTGTTGCTGCCCTGTGACATGCAATTCGTTTTCGCATCTATTTTTATTGTTAATTGTCTTAATTTTGTGATAACTACTAGAAAAAATAGGAGTTTTCTGCACTATTCAATATGCCTGAAATAAACCATAAAATATTAAATAAAATAAAGAAATGAAAATTTTCTCAATACGATTTTAAGAACGGGAAATAGTAAGAATATTAAAACATAATTTTCTTCCTTTTTTTGTAATGAACCCTCACTTGTGAAAGATTAATAAATGGTCATGGACAAGAAAATTAATAAATGTAAATATTTTTTATTTCTTTGCTTCAAGGAAGTCCATGGGCCCATCGACGTGAGTGAGCGGTTATAATTTCTCAAAGTGATGAATTATATCAAAGCCCACTCATGAACCCAAAGCAGAATAAGAAGCCCATAGACAATAGCTCCGATCAAATAAAAGAATTATTTATTGCCGCTATCAGATTCTCAACTCAAATTCTCTTAAAAAGCTGCTTAGTTTAAGCGGAGTATATTTTATATTAGAGATGAAGAAGAATTCATGGGACTTACTTCAAGTAGAATTCGATGATTCTATCCAAAGTTGTTCATAAGATATTTATGCGGCTTTTGGCTTCTCATTCAAGGAAACATGTCAAGATCATTTACTATTATTATTGAACTGGTGATGTTCTTGATGTTGGGCAAACCAGGCGAACAGCGCATGAAAATGATGTGGAGGAGAAATTTGAAACGGCTTCATGGCATGGAGACTTGGAATACTTAATTTGCATTCAAGCCAGGCCACATTTCAAAGTCCAAAGGCAAACTTACGAAGCTAGTTGTGCTATTGGACCACGTCATTGATTTGCATTGTGTGGTTGGGGCTGGGGCTGGGGCTGGGCTATTACCATTAGTCCATGATGAGGCGGGCCTGCGGCTTTTGTTGGTCATGCGGCTCGCATCAACTTATATGTGACGAGATTGCAAGAATCATCACGCATATATTGTAATTGAGATGATTGAGAGGGAAAGAAAGATCAATTTGCCAAATTCTTATGAACAAAGAAGCTTGCTTTATGGTCTCAGGTTGACTCCGTACAAGGTAACTGGTGACAACCATTCATGGTTGCTGTGCACGCCAAAGGGAATATCGCTTATTCCTTGCAGATGGAATAATTGGATATGATGATCTACCCTTGTTAGCCAAAATCAAATCAATCCCTTTCCTTCACTTTCTATGTCAAAAGCAAGCGCGGAAGCCTTCTTTCTCCTTCCCTATAGCTACTCTCTCCATTCTTTTCTTTCATATCATATTATCAATTAATTAACAATTTGGCACACAAGCCGAAGTCGTTATGTCACAAAAGTTCGTAAAAAGAGGACGATTTCCTCTATTCCAAGCTTGCTAACAGCATAAGATACGTACTTTACAAGACGTTAATTAATTGAGCGTGAATGTTTGATACATATTAATTTTCCCGACTCATAATTCATTCAAAACTAATACAAATAACATATAAAATTAACATATATATAGAAAAGCTAGATAAGGAATAGGAATGAGGATATATAATAAAATGAGAGGGGAGGGGTTGAAATTAAAGAGCAAAGCGTACCTAGGAAATGAGGCCAATAATAATAATATTAAGCGCTCGGGCACTGATTCATGCTATCTCATCTCAAGTCTCAAGTCCACAGGCCCATGCAAGTACCCAAACCCCCAACACAGCCTCCAACTTTAATCATTCCCGTCCCAGACGCATCCCCAATCCTCCCACCTGGTTTCTTATTTAGCCCACGACAATTTAAAACAGTAGTATACCATACTTTCACTGCACCCTCCCCATGAAAGCCCCTCCTCCACTCGCTCCCTCCCATTTTCCCCCAATCAATCAAGTCTCCAAAATGCATGTCCATCCAATATTAATTAACATGACTCAACAGTAAACCATTTGATATTAAAGGTAATAAAGCAAGAGAGCTGGAAGGAGATGCTTGCCCTCCCAACTCCCAAGTCCCCAGTCCCCAGTCCCCAGTACTCATGCCTGTCCATCTACATGTATAATATAAAGTAAATGTATTATGGAATAAAAAGAAAGGGGAATTAGAGAAGGGGCACAAAACAAGCTGAGTATATATCTGATCTACATGAAGTAAGAAAGGAGAGTTGTGAAGCTAGATTGGAGACGCAACTCTCAAAGCTCAGACTACTCGTAACCCGTCTCCACGCCCCAACTCTTGCTTTGTGCTGCTCCCCCTTACCTGGTTACTTACCACCTCCCGCTACGCAAAACAAAACCGTAACACATGCTCCTCGATGCCCTCAATTCATCATCTCCACCCACCTCCTGATTCACATTCTTCAAACCTTTGAACTTTGTTCATCCTTCCCTTCCACCTTTGCCGTCGCTCCCAGCTCGACTACTCCGCTAGCAAGCTAGCTCGCCAGCCACAACTTTGCCAGTATGATCACCGGTGCAGACTTCTACCATGTCATGACGGCGGTGGTGCCGTTGTACGTCGCCATGATCTTAGCCTATGGGTCGGTCAAGTGGTGGAAGATATTTAGCCCCGACCAGTGCTCCGGCATCAACCGCTTCGTCGCCCTCTTTGCCGTCCCACTCCTCTCCTTCCACTTCATCTCCACTAACAACCCCTACACTATGAACCTCCGTTTCATCGCCGCCGACACCTTGCAAAAGCTCATCATCTTGGCCTTGCTCACCGTTTGGTGCAAGGTGAGCTCCCGTGGCTCACTTGACTGGACCATCACCCTCTTCTCCCTCTCCACCCTCCCCAACACGCTCGTCATGGGCATCCCTCTCCTCAAGGGGATGTATGGCGACTTCTCGGGGAGCCTCATGGTTCAGATCGTCGTCCTCCAATGTATCATCTGGTACACGCTCATGCTTTTCTTGTTCGAATACCGCGGCGCTAGGCTACTGATATCAGACCAGTTCCCCGACATGGCCGCCTCCATCGTCTCCATTGTCGTCGATTCCGACGTCGTCTCGCTCGACGGCCGGGAGGCGCTTGAAACGGAGGCGGAGATCAAGGAGGACGGTAAGCTCCACGTCACCGTCCGACGCTCAAACGCATCACGGTCGGACATCTTCTCCCGACGCTCTATCGGCGGTCTCTCGTCGGCGACGCCACGGCCGTCCAACCTCTCCAACGCCGAGATTTACTCGTTGCAGTCGTCCCGCAACCCCACCCCGCGTGGCTCGAGCTTCAACCATACTGATTTCTTCTCCATGATGGCCGGCGGAGGCGGCGGCGGCGGCGGCAGGAACTCCAACTTCGGCGCCGGCGACCTTACTGGCTTTGGTCCGTCGAGAGGCCCGACACCCCGGTCGTCCAACTACGAAGAAGACCATGGTGGTGGTAAAACAAGGTTCCATTACCAGGCGGCGGCGGCAGCGGGGGCCAACAACTACCCCGCTCCGAACCCAGATATGTTCTCCCCTACCGCATCTAAATCGAATATGACGGTCTCCACCACAGCTACTACTGCAAATACCCCGGTTACTACCACCACCGCCGCCGCCGCCGCCAACACAAAGCGGCCCAACGGCCAAGCGGCCGGGAAGCCAGACTCAGACTCCTCCGCCGCCGCCAAGGACCTTCAAATGTTTGTATGGAGTTCCAGCGCTTCTCCTGTATCGGAAGTGTTCGGCAGCCACCAGGACTACTCTGCTGCCGACAATAAAGAGGTCCTAGTGGCCGTCTCTCCTACTAAAGGTATAAGCTTGTTTTGGCCTTTGATCCTTGTTATAGTTTGGATGATGGATTAGCATTTTGTTAATATGGTAATGAATATTTTTTACTGCAGGGGACCATGACGGCCGAGATGGCCACAAAGACTACATGGGCAGGGAAGATTTTAGGTTCGGCAACAGAGTTGACGGAGAAGGCATGGTCGGCGAAAACAAGGACGGCAGCAAGATGGGGGCGCTAAAGCATTGCCGCCGGCCAGTGTCATGACCAGGCTTATTCTCATAATGGTGTGGAGGAAGCTCATTCGCAACCCAAATACTTATTCAAGTTTGATCGGTTTAACATGGTCTCTTGTCTGCTTCAGGTATGCATGTCTGCTGCACACCACCAGCGCTTCTTTACCTGTATATAGATGCTATGCATTTTCTGTACATTTTGCTCCGAGTTTATTATATATACGTATTTGGTGTTTATGATAGGTGGCATGTGGAAATGCCTGCGATTATAGCACAGTCCATTTCCATCCTCTCGGATGCCGGGCTAGGGATGGCCATGTTCAGCCTTGGTCAGTATTTGCATCACCTCTGCCATCCTTGTTTCTGTCTTTTGAATAACAGCTTTTTCATTTCAAAGGATGACCAGCTGAAAAAAAAAAACTCAAGTGTAGTCAGTGTTGTGCATCGTCCATATATATAATATAACGAGCAGCTAGGGGGAATGGAGTAGACATTTGCAGGATGAGTTGTGTTCACGGCATATATGATTGTGTCTTGTGTTTTTTATATCTGTGGTTGTGGTGATGAGTGGTGGTGTACTGGTGCCGGCAGGTCTGTTCATGGCATTGCAGCCGAGGATCATAGCATGTGGGAATTCCGTAGCAGCTTTTGCCATGGCCGTGAGATTCCTCACAGGGCCAGCTGTCATGGCAGTAGCTTCCATTGTGGTTGGATTGCGAGGCGTTCTCCTACATGTCGCCATTGTACAGGTCACCCATCTTCGCACCTTGTCTCCCCCTCCCCTCCTCTCTTTCCTTCACTCCTCTTCCCTCTCTGACACAAGGAATCCAACATACCCAATCAAATATATTTATTATACGTAATAATTATATTTATTTTGTCCTGTAAAACAGGCTTCTCTGCCCCAAGGAATCGTCCCCTTCGTTTTTGCAAAGGAATACAACGTACATCCTGCTATTCTCAGTACAGCGTAAGAAATCTCTGTCCATCTTATTCGGTTATATACATACGTATCACTTTTGTACCACAACTAAAAATATGTAGGAATGCCTGTTCTAACCGCCGATCTTGTTTCCTACAGGGTCATCTTTGGCATGTTGATCGCCCTGCCCATCACGCTCGTCTACTACATTTTGCTCGGTCTATGATGAGATGATATAACGCGGTTGATTCACGGCGGGCAAATACACCCCGATTCGATCTTGGCTACCGCGCAACCAAATATCCCATGTTCATGAGACGGCAATCATGAATCACTTGGGTGTGACATGTTTTGGTTCTTATCCATAACAGATTAGCTCGGTTTTAGAATTAATTTTTACAATGATATGTTAGTGAAATCAAATTCCCCTTTTATGAGTCGGGATCTCGCATTCATTTCGAAATAATGATGTGTGAATGAGAAGGATATAATTCATTAACAAAAGCACAGAGACGCAACGTGATCGGTACAACTGGTACACTCCTAGCTAAGATTGACTGCCAAACTAGAGATCACTAGCTAGGTGGAATTGCACTATCTATAGTCGGGCTAGCGTTCATTGGATCGGCAATAGCTTAGACATTTATGGTGGGCTTTGTCGTGTGTGGGAAAAGTAGGAAGTCGGGGATAGAGGCGATGGGACGCTAGCGGGGAGGGGCATGGGAGGTAGGGAAGCGAGCAGGACCACGTTTGACACTAAAAGCATTAGACTGATGGGGACTGTTTCTACGGATTAGACGACAACCGATCGGAGTCGCGTTTGTAACTTTGCCACTTGGTGTTATTCTCCCCCTTTCGCAATCATACCTGCTTTCTCTGCATGCTGTGTATAAGTAATGTCATATTCAGTAGTTCTAAATGTATAAACCATGTATACGGTGGGAGGTGGTAAGATGCAGCACCAGACACCCAGAAAAGTCTCTCGATCTTGTTTTTATTTTCCCTTTCATGGCGGGCCGGCTTTTTAGCGGCCCCCTTTACAGCTTCACATGCTTTGGCCGCCCCTTCCTTTTGTGGACCTAAATTAGTCCTCCACTTTGTTTGCCCGCCCATACGCTGCACTCCCTGATGCAGCCCATGCTATAACGTCCAAGTCCTAATCACACCTCCTTCTCGTAGATAAATTAAACTAGCTATATTAATTGTTGAGTATGTAATTTAACAATATTTGGGTAATTTTTCGTCAGATCAATTAAGAAAAACAAAATCCCGTCTAGATTAAATATTGCGATGAGCCCATAAAATTGACCGATAATTCAACAATTTGGCCGCTACACGAACAAGCCAGAATAGAATTTCGTTATACTTAAAGTGCACGAATAATGAATTATAAGTTCTCCATTTTTTAGCTATACAAAAAAAAATTAGACACTGTTTTGATCTGGAAAGATCGGAAGTAAATTACAAAACTAGGTGGAAAAAATTGTGCCACTATAATTAGGGAAACCCCAAATTCAGTACTGATCTAACGAACATCTCGGAGACTATTAATGTCAGGCTCCTCATTTACGCATAAATGCATGTAGCTGTGTGCTATATATGCTACTAAATTAATTCAAGAACAAAAACATGACATCACACAGGCAGTCAAAAAGCCAAATAATTTTTTTTGAAAAAAAAGCTAAGAATGCACCAAATTAACAACGTTTAACAATTACATACTCTTCCCAACAAGAAAAGAATTTTCACTATAAACTGCAGACACGTACGGGAAATCCCGTCGTTAGATCACTTTAAAATCCGGAACCTGTGTACATGCAATGTCTCTAAGCTATATTTTTAGGCTCCAGATCAACATGCGGCCACTATAAATTTCATTATAAAAAGAGCATGTTTCAATTTTCTAACTGCCCCCGATTTTTAATTTACCGAGGTGTCGAAGAATGTGTGTGTTGATATTCATGTGTAGTCTCCGTCATATTTTGTTTGGTAATCGGTAATTCTCGTGCCCTTCCAAATGCCACCCGCTCCTAGAGATTGGACTTCAACACGAGTGCATTTTCGCCCCCGACATACTTCACGTCAACTGTGCCAAGCTACAAGTGCTGCCCTTCTCCCCCCTGATTTAAGTGTCGACCTTTGCTGAGTTTGCCAACCCAAGTGCTCAAGTCAGGTGAATCTGATCCAGCTTTGATCATACCTATAAACAAATGATAACAATATTGAAGTTCATTAAACAAGTTATTATTCATTTATATATATATATATATTTATATACATATAAGATAATATTTTCAGAGCCAGCATGCATGCACGAATTGCTTTGAATTATCCTTCATCAATACTTGGTCGATTTAACCATGTAACGACTAATTAGCTTTACCAGCAAAACTGGCCATTAATTAATTAGTTGACTGATATATAACATGAGTACCAAGCAATTAATTTAAGTGCATATAGTAAATTGAGTGATTATATATATTGGAGAAAGATCGGTAGAGATGTTTGAGGTATATATGATAGTACAATCAAAGACACTAGAAAGACAAGCGATCGATGATGATTTTGAATAAAAGATACTCATTCATAAAGGAAAGAGTGGAGGAAGAGAACACGTCAAGGAGATGAGAGCTTGAAAATGGGCCACCCAACTGGATGGGCAAGACTTGGTGAGAGTGACTTCTCATGTGGAGTGCTTACCGTCTCTCGATTCCTAAAATGAAAAAAAGAAGAAGAAGAAGAAAGAGCACACAAGTAATAAGAAGAAGAGTCCTCTTTGCTCGTGGAACTAATTAAAATGACGATGGGAAAGGGAAATCCACCTACATGCTGTTGTGGGTCTTATTGTCTCAAAAATAAACTACACAAGCTGGTCCATCTTGCATGTTACAAGACAATAATCAAACACTATTCTTTGGACACTTCTTAATGTTATGATCATCAGATCGACGTTATCAAAAATTCTGTGTGTACTGATCCATTTATCGACGCTCATGAAGTTTTATATCGTACCTTCCATCGATTGGAAGGCAAGCTGGTCATCTTCTATGCTTTCAGGCAGATTTCTAATTAATTATCGATCGGCTAATATGGTTTCATCTCTAATTTGTAGATGTACATTTTCATGGCCAATTGTTCAGATCATTTCGAGACCAGATGCTTGAGATGTGTGGCCCTTGAGATCAGATGCTTAAATACTAAAAGAATGGCGTTGCAACATGAGGACATGTCTAGCTAGCAATAAGGTGAAGGTGTCCATAGATTTTTAAAGTGCAACGTCCAACAACATATATAACAAAACTCCCATTAGTCGATAGAGGAGACTCTGATTAGTAAAACTTTTGTGTGTTGCCATTCTATTTCGCCGCGGTGTGACTGTGAAGGGTACGTATTTTCCATCATTATTGATAATGAAAACCTTGTAGATCAGGCTTAGTGAAGTGAATTGCGGAACCTCAGTACTTTTTGTTCTTTCATTGTTTGTGATTTTTTATGTTCGTCGCATGGTAGAAATTACCCCAAATTTATATCGTTAGCTACAAACATGCAATTCAATAACATAGATCAATTCACGCCATGAATGCAAACTTAGAATTAATAGTAGGGCCTTCAAAAAAACCAAGATAACAATTGGCGTGGTTATGGAAACTCAAATGAAAGGATGAACCGGAGGGTAAAAATGGCGTAAGATAAAATTCGCTGGGTTCGGGTTTAAGGGCCGGAACGATAATTAAGAGTCAATAGCTTAAATAAAAAAATTTAATGTAGGTTTTTTGTTATGTCGTGCACAGAGACTCATGTGATAAAAAATATGTTTTTACTATAGCAAAGTTTTATTTATAGAAAAGCTGCAACTTGCATATCAAGGCTATCGACTACACGTGCACCATAAAAAAATCTTTAAATAGATGGAAAACACAGAGTTAATTAGAGGGGCCCTTTCATTTGTTATTAAATAATGTGTACACGGGCGAGTAGTCATATCCATGGGCTGATCCAGCTACACGTGCACCGTAATGGGCCCAGAAAAGATGTGCACCACAAGTAGTCGATGGGCGTATGTTTGAGCCCACAAGAGCTGTATGATTGGGGACAAGCTAGTCAGGGAACAGAGAGGGGCGGCGCAGCAAAGCTCAGGGCGGTGCGGACAAAGGCTTGGGCCAGCAACGTTATTGGGGTTGGTGGTAGCGTTGGATGTTTGCAAAACGGGGACGACGATGGGAACAAAGAGAGGAGGCTCGCATGCCGGAGAGGGAGAAGATGCCCCCAATTGCCTACTCGACAGCCCACGAAGCCATGTCCACACTTCGCGCGACCAACTTCTTGGACTGCCACCAATCTATATATGGGCATGACATAATGAGAACCCTTATAAGATGATAACCAATGTAACTCTAATTTGGGCAGGGAGGAGATTACATCTGATCAATCAAGTCTCAAGAACTAGCTGTGCGATTATTGTAGATGATTATGTTGGGATTAACCAAATATCTAAATCTTCATTTTAACATAGGTTGAAAAATACCAATTCGAAATAAATATAGAAAATATAAAATACTTTCTAAGATGGACAAACTAAATTTTACGTAGAAAACCTTTTTTCGATCTGATTCCTCTATTACTGAAAACCCCAATTTCATGATGCATTTTTTTAGTTATTGGAAGAACCCAAGCACTTTCTTTCGAATCCATAAAACAATCGTTTCTAAGTTACACGGGAAGAGGACCGAAACATGCCACTGAAAGACTCTACTGAGACAAAGATGGGCTGTCAAGAACGTAGAGGAGGTAGGATGGGCAGTTGGCCAGATCTAGTATAGATCGTACATGGACGATAGTTGGAGTCGGCGGCTCCCCTAGGGTTCCCTCATCTGGGATCCCTGGGGAAGAGGATCAAGTTGGCCCTTGCTAACAGCTTGATGCACTATCTCCCTTCAACCCTTTGAGCGAAATGTGGCAAAAGGAAGGAAAATCCATGGACCGACCCCATCGTCTCCACCCCGTAGGAACTACGAGATCACCCCAAGGACGCCTTCGGCATCCAGGGGTCACAGACCGACCATAGACCCTGTTCAATAAGCGGAACGCATTAGCTGTCCGCTCTCCGGTTGGGCAGTAAGGGTCGGAGAAGGGCAATCACTCATTCTTAAAACCAGCATTCTTAAGACCAAACCAAAGAGTCGGGCGGAAGCGGAAAAAGGGGGAGAGCTCTCTGTTCCTGGTTCTCCTGTAGCTAGATCCTCCGAAACCACAAGAATCCCCTAAATTTAGTTTATCCATAGTAGAAGATATTTCATGCCGCCTGTGCCTAATTCAATTGGTACTGCTTATTTTTATGTATTTAAATGAGCATTTAAATATTTGGTTAATCCTAACAAGTGACATTAGAGCCTAGTTGGTTTTGGTATTGCCTCGTGCCAGTCTAAATTGTTGTCTCCTGGAACTTCATTATATAAAATGGACCTAGCATGTAATGAAGGAGAGATGATTCGGGTACTATGATGTATGAAGGTGAGAATTGTTGGATTTATCTGATATTATATTTAGAGGTGGCATGTAATTTGTATATTGATTAATGAAAAAGCTTTGTTCTTTAAGCTAACTTTTTAATTAAGAAAGATCAGTGACATCTATTGTAAGTCCTTTGGGAGCCTATTGAACTCAACAGATTGTTGGCTCCAATAAGCAGACCTCTGCGAGCCAATAGGCAAACCCCTACAAGTTTGATCTAATGAAAATTAAGCGTACAGTGGGCACCACGGCAAGTGATTGCAGGCCAATTTGACGACGAATGAACAATAAAAAAGGGGGAAGAGGCATAGGTTTAAAAAAAAAGGTTTAGGTAGGGGGAGCATCTTCGCTTTGCGTAATCTTTTCTGTTGGTATCATGCGAATTAATATAGATGGATTTAATAGTAACGAGGGGTAGGGGATATGGCACACGAGCGTGTGGGGGACTACATATGAGCCACCACGATGTTCCTGTAGTAGAGAGAAGGATATAAACCAAACTTGGTCCATTAATTAGTTCATGAGCATGTGAATGGAATGCCAGAAACTTGCCTTATTGTGCGTCCCTTTTGGCCTTTCAATGTGAGAATGTGATCGTCCTACCCATTCAACCATACATATATTGATAAACACAACGTCTTTTGAACAGCCGGAATGTGTTAATTCCCTTCATGCCAAAAAGACATTTCGGAGCCTTCTATATATTATTATTATGTTGATGATATTGACACTGCCAAATATCAAATATCAATGCGGCTCGGCTTTGACTGCTTGAAATTGGAAGCCCATTATGGTTCTACCTTGACTGCGCACAAAGGGAAGCCCATTTCCGCTCAGCTTTGACTGTGTCCCAAGGTAAGCCCATTAATTAAGTTGCATGACAATATCATTTCCAACACACTTTTCGATCTGTTATTTAATTCCCTCTTAGGCTTTCTCCAAAATGACTAATCAATGGCTCAAAAAACTCAACTTATTATTTATTTAGGTCTCAACTCAAAAATATTTTGGATGTGATATTATTCTTAACACTCACTTGTACTTTTAAGTCGGGTTAGCACAGCACTTAACAAGTGGCCTTTTTCTACTGCTTATTGGGTACGCTTTAACGATGCATTAACAAACATCCACAACATTAGTGAGCTTTAACAAATGTCTATACCATTTATTATGGTAGACACAACAGAACAAAGGAACTCTAATACTACATAAAAATTTAAGTCTTATCTAAAATGACTAACCACTCAAGGAGCTCAACTCCTAGTATGCATTAATACCCTAAGTCATATCCATTTTGGACATAGTATTCTCAATGGTGTGCTTCTAAGTATAATTATTAAAATAGAACAGAAAAAAATCGTAGAAGAAATGTAGGCAGCGCATTATACTTAACACAACTCGCCTCAGTGTCACACCAAATTTATCGAGTATATACACTAGAGCCGTTTAACATTTACTCGAACCTGTCCATGAGAAACAGCTTAAATTTCCTCCAAAATGTTACCCATCATTGTGATTTACACGCCTTCACAAAGAACACTTGATTAAATCAACGTGGACCGCCAAGGAGCAAGAACTCGTCATCCATACCTAAACTAATAACTATTGATAATATTGTTCCCGTCTCCAATAAAAACGACAACTATCAACTGCAGCGTGGCATTTAAACATCCAATTTGACGGTGGGGTGGTAGGGCACCTACTCTAACGTCTGGATAAGACTATATGATTTTTCACCCTTCATGCTTTTCATGTAAACGGTTCCACTGTAAGGACTGTAAGGACCGCCTCCACGATTACAAGCAGAGTACCAGAATCTCATCAAACAAGACTTCAATAATCAAATGATTTTCGCTTCCTAGATGGGAGGACGTTAATCGACATGTAACTTCTCCGGATGGACGGACCCTAATTGTTCTGCAAGACTCTGTCAATGGCAAATGCATTATAAGAAGCCATGCACAAATTCATAACTTCATGAGCAGTATAAATTGTCGATTGAAGAAATTCAGGAGCAATCAAAACATGGGTAAAGAAAGCTGAACGTACCATTTTCAAGTATCAAATTTAGCACACCAGTCCCACGCATGTACATCAGGATCCTCTTCATCGGGTTTAGCCTTCAACTTTAGGGTGCCATCCAGCAATTACATCTTCAGGCAAAGCGGGGAGTCTTAATGAAGGATTTCAAGGCAAAGATGGACGACAGTAAAAAATAAAATAAAAATAAAATCCAGTGGTCATAGAATACACAACCAGATACCATATTGCCAAAAAAAAAAAAATCAACAAAAACAGCAATCCAAAAGCATCTTCAGAAAGAATTCCTCATGGCCACCCCCCAAACATTAATCCGTTTAAATGTAAGGTATAATTCTATTTGTTTCCTCTAAGGATTCGTTTGGTTAGCATAAATTAAATATAAGATATATAAAAACTTTACAAGGTCAACCTATTAAAAAAATAATACAGAATCAAAGTATTTTTATGTATAGCATACCATAGTTTCCTTGGAATAGTTTCCCATGTATAAAAAAATTTTATATTTATTCTTTCTGAAAACACAAGAAACACACAAAATAGTTTGAACCAAAATTACTTTTATCTTTTAAAGAATTGATTAAATATATACTATAGGGTTCGGCCAATTAAAACTTTCATTGATTTATATTTCTTCATGCAAGTAAACAGACCCTAAATGAGATGAAGTACAAACTTCATGAAACAAATTGAAGAAATGTTTATGTATCTCTGCTTCACATTACTTTCTTATTTTAAATAACCAATGCCAAATGAGTGCATGGCTCGCAAAGACACCCAACAGAATAAGGCTAACACCTTCCACAAAAGATAAGCGCAGTCACCCTAATTTTCTAGACATCTGTACTAAAGTGAGACCACGAAGATACATCCAATAAAAAGCTTTCAAGGTTTAATGTCTCCAGGCTTGCTCCTCTGAAATAACAGGATGTAATATTTCTAACGTAGTTGTAAATTCATTCCTTTCATGCATGTCATGTGGAACAATATAAGTAAACAAAAAGAACCTATGTCAACGAAAATAAAAAGGAACAGCAAATTATATAAATGTATAAGTTAATTATAGCACTTTCGTGTATGACCTCACACTCGAAATTGACTCTGGGACCGACTACTTCTTAAAGTGGCCCAGAGCAATTTCCATGTGATACAGCTTAGGCCCTAATGAAAGGTCTGCGGAAGAAATATCATTCCCATTGATAAAAGGCCCCTGTCTCACGAAATTAGAAAAATGAGACACGTCAATTTTATAAGTCATTTAAGAAGGAAATAGATCACTGATATACAGACTACAATTTTAACAAGTAGGAGAAATATTCAACCAAAATCACAGGGAATGAACATTTTTCCACATCTTGAATTAAATATCCATATCTTTTAAACTACCATGTGAGATTTCTTTTACTCGTCTAATGAAATTTTTCAAGTTACAAAGCATAACATCCTTTCAAACATAAAGAATTTCAATTGAGTTTGATACCAAATTTCAAAAGGGAGAGAACTATGCGACATCTAATCCTCAAAACTATGATCGATTTTGCTTGCTTAACATCCTCCATTAGAGAGGCAGAGCAAAGAAACTTAAAAACTCCATCAAAGACAAGATAGTAAATGTAAAGCAAACCCAACTAATGGGGAATTATCATAACCTCAAAACCAGCAGAAACTATAAAATATGATCTTCTAGGAGAAGGAGAAAAACTACAACCTGTCACTTCACTTGCCACCACATCTTTTTAATATTTACTTTGGCATATCATATTGATGCATCTAACAAAAAAAGATTCTTCCACTTTATTTGAGTAAAAAATGGCCATATGAATCCAATGTATCCACATTACAACTCCACTCCAATATGATTACCGCATTACAAATCTAGTGAGCGTGTACAAGTCCCAAAAATTGTAATTGAAGCCTTACAACTCAAGAGTAGAAAAGCTATTATATATCATATAAACAGAAAGAGACCATCAATTTACCACGAACTCCTAAACAGTAGCAAAATTAATTTCAAAATATCAATTAGCTAGTGCATTTTTTAAAAATCTAAAAATAGGTCATAATAATGTAAAAAAATGTGTAGCTCATATAAACTATATGAGGTGTAGCTCACCTCAATTTTTCCCCACTCTAATAGTATAATGACACGAATTGATTTCATGTCGTAAATTATAGAGATGAAAGGGGAGAAAACATGACACAAATTAGGGGATAAGATAGACCAAAAACTAAACATGAGGGAGAACTTTCTATTTCATTGCGATCTCAAAATATAACGATGCTTCTAGTTTACACATTCATAAACAACTAATAATTGAGGCGGTTACAACCACCAAATTAGCCGTGTATCATATAACCACCAAACCATTCGCCCCTCTATCACGAGTCAAGATCCGGCCGAGCATGAAAAAATTTACAGCTCGTGACTTTAAAAACTGCCAAATATCTTTATTTATTATAACCACTCAAACATTGTGAATTACAAAAATATCATTCTAACTAATATGGTAGTTAAAATAAAATAAGGAGTACTTTACTTGGCAGTTTTTAAAGTCACATTTTTCTCTACTCGGCATCACTAAGCTACTTCAACTTTACGCAGACAACGAAGCTATTAAGATTAGACCAAATACCAAATGCTAAAAGCGAAATCACCGTTACTTTTCAAACAAAAAATAAAGTGTTCTTCAACATAAAACGTACAGTGTTGCCTTCTCAGGAGGTACAGCCAGACTAGGATCAGGATACTTCTCTTCCAATGCCTGCGTGATTACATCCGAATCCGAAACCCACTTCTCCTCAAGTTTGATTGCAGGAACTTTTCCTTCGGGTCTTATTCTCAAGAACCTTACAACACAAAGCAACCTCATTTCCACGTGATTTCCAAAGGATGAAAACAGAACAATCAGTTTACGTTCGTCTCACCAATTTCATATCATAAGGCAGCTGCTTCTCTTCCAAAGTAAGCAAAACCCTCTGCGAAAACGGACCTAAAATCCAAATATCCCACCTGAACCCACAATCAACAAACCGCCATTTCCATCACAACAATGACGCTTAAAACATAAACTCACAGTTCCCACGCTTTCCAGGTGACGCAATAGAATCTTTCACACAAACTTCACTAGCGTCGGAGGCGGAGGCGGCGGCGGCCGGCGACAAATGGCCGGCAACCGGCGCCGTGAGAAGGAGGGAGTAAAGAGAGAGAAGGTGCTGGAGAAAGCGGAGAAGAGGGTGGAAGAGGTGAGCACCGCGGCAGTGGTGGAAGTGGCGGCGGACGACATCGCCGGCGAGGAGTTCGGCCACGAACATGTCGGTGGAATTTCCTCCTGAATAACGATGACGAGCCTTTTTTTGGGTATGTTGGGCCTAAGAACCGTGTTAGCGTAGGCCCACGTACATAAAACCCATTAAAGACGGAATCCACGGGTACAAGGTCCATGTATTATATTTGTCCGATGTCCGATGAATGAACTAATCCGACCAAATATAATAAGCAACCGCAAAAGACAGAGCTTGTTTGACGGAGCTAAGATTAAATGGTGGTGCTCTAATTTCTAAGGCCTGAAATTTTATTGGCTTTTTTCTCGGAGAATTAAAAATTTTCGGTAGCCGGCGCCGGCGACGAGGCCATCGAGAGTCCATGATGAAGTGAGGTTGTCGACTCAGACATGTGGTGATTGCATTCAAGCACGCCCCTGCTCTTTCCCCACTCTGCTGCATGATTATGGCCATCTGTAGCTATTTGCGACCATCTTCTCCATTTTGTATACTTTATTTTAAGAAAATTACAAATTTATCGCATTTAGAAAACATGAGCGAGAATGAGAGTTTACATACAGGCTGCCATTTGCTTCCTCCTGATCCGGCTTTGACATTTGATCACTTAATTTTCTACACTTTCTATAATAAGTGGACCATTTTTCTCAATACAAAGATAAGTTATTTTCTTAAAGGTAAAATATGTTTGCGTGGAGTCTTTCATACGTTTTTATGTGGTAGAACCTAATCAAATATTCATGAACAACCCTTGAGTTTATATTTAAGTGTGAGATGATAGAGGCCAACGGGGGATGAAGTGCGTTTAATTAATGATAGATATTAGATAACAAGCGGTAGAGCCTAGTTAAATGACATTTAACATTAGTGGAAAACCCTTGTTTCGATGATAGGAGGGGTGAAAACGATGACAGAAGATCCTTTGTCATCGTTTTTTGTCACCAAAATGTCGGCGATAGAAACTTTGACAAGTAATTGAATATGGTGGTTAAACGGTGTCAATTTCTCATTGTAATATTTTGATGACTAATTGTCATAGATAAACGGTGACTAAACAATGGCCAGCTGTCACCAAATTATAGTGGCAGATGTTAATATCGGTGTCAGTACTCTAAAACTATGCCGAAGTTTGGTGACAAATGAGCAAAACTGACACCAAATTACATTATGTCATTGAATTTTGGTGACAATTTAATGATAAATTAGAAATTTTGATAATGAATTTGAGTATTTAACATTAAAAGCCCGCATTATATTTCAATTTGCCACTAAATTTTGGTGACAGTTCAGTAACAAATCTAAAAAAAATTCTCAAGTATGGCTTACTTTTTATTTCAAAAAAATTAACATATAACATTCAATAATAGTATTTAAACCATTTATATCCATCTCAAACACAACTATAACATCTATTTGTCATCACAAACTATAAATAAGTCCACGTACAAGTAATAATAGATATAAATCACAACAATTCCATCACAGAGTTCACAAAATCGATGTGACTAACACACAACACAAACCCATCCAATAATATGCAACATCCAAAAACAAGTACAATCAATTAGGGAGGAAGAATACCGAGTCAAGGAGGAGATAGTGGCATTGGCATTGGCGAAGTTGGATCCAACCAGTGGCAGTGGTGTGCGGCCCGAAGTCCGAACAGCGGCAGCGGCGTAATGCGGGGTGGCGAATGGCGGTCGCAACGTGCGAGATGTAAGCAAGCAGCAGGTCTAGAGGATCGACGGCGACAATGAAATACGACTGTGAATTAGAGGGAGGGTGGCTCAGCCCCCCTTTTTTTAGCCCTAATTCAAAATTTTGATGCTGAAAGAACGGTGTCAAATTTCGATGTCTATTCGACTAGGCACCATCCGGACACTTTCAACGATGTCCGAAATTGATGACAACTCGGTGATTTTTTTATGAAAGTTTAAAATATTCACTAATATTCGGTGGTAGAATGTGGTGACTGTTTTCTTACTCACCAACTCCTCACTTTTTATTTTGGTGACCCGAATTATTTTAAATAGTCATTGATATTTGGTGTCAAATCGATATCAATAATATTTAGTCAATCAAATTTAAATATTCATTCAATGTCTAACATTTGCACACCAAATAAGCGGTGTCAAATTTGCATAAGATTTTACTTGCCACCAAAATTTAGAATAGCCACCGCGTTTCGGTGTCAATCATGGTTGCATGAATCGGAATCGGAATCGGAATCGGTTTTCCCGTGAATCGGAATCGGAATCGGAATCGGTCTGAATCGGCCAGGAATCGGTTCAGTTGAATCGGTTCAAATCGGTCATATACAAAAATTTGCCAACTCAGTACAGAAATACCTGAAATACATAATTATATAATTTCTCAACATAAATACACAAATTCAAGTATTTATACAACAATCACAAAGGTATGTAATTATGACAATACAACGGTCAATTACAGTTCCTAAAAAACCCTAGCATATCAACACTAGCACATCAAAAAAATTCATCATCAATCAAACCACTACCAAGCAAATTTTCAAGACTTCCAAGCTATATTAGCACATCACAATTTGCACATCACGATTTGCACATAGCACATACTCGCACATCATAATTTACCGCACACACAAAATTTCAATTTAGACATCACAATTTCCACTTCATATTAATCAAAATTTCAATTTAGACATCACAATTTCCACTTCATATTAATCAATTAGAACATCATAGATAACAATTTGCACATCGCAATATTCAATTTCAATAAAAAAATCTAACTTTACCCAAATTTTCGGTCGGAGTCGCGGCGGAGGGCAGAGCTAGTGGTCGGAATCGGGCGGCGGTGGCGTGGCCGGATGGAGCTGAGGTCGGACGGCGGTGGCGTGGTCGGAAGGTCGGGCGGAGCGTCGGACGGCGGAATCGCGGCGGAAGCGTCGGACGGCGGAAGGTTAATAACTGTCGGGCGGAGCGTCGGACGGCGGTGGGGTGGTCGGACGGTCGGGCGGAGGGTCGGACGGCAGAATCGCGGCGGAATCGCGGCGCTTGCGTCGGCCGGCGGAAGCCGACTTCGGGCGGCGGTCGCAGCGTCTGCGGCGGAATCGCGGCGGAGGGCGGAGCTGAGGTCGGAGTCGGGCGGCGGTGGCGTGGTCGGACGGAGGACGGCGGAGGGAGGACGGCGCAAGCGCGGCGGAGCGAAGCGGCGGCGGAATCGGGGGGAGGTTTAGGTTTTTAAATCCAAATTACCATTTTACCCATGCTTAATTAATTTAATAAAAATTATACCTAGGGTATTTTGGTAATTTCCTAAAAAAACCGATTCCGATTTAAATCGGCCGATTCCGATTCCGAGTTAAATCGGTCGGAATCGGCCGAAACGGGCCGATTCACGACCCGATTCGGGGCCGACCGAGTCGGCCCCGAAATCGGATCGGCGCGACGCCGATCCGATTTAAATCGGCCGATTCCGCACGGAATCGGCCGATTCGTGCATCCCTGGTGTCAATATAGTGTCTAATTTGCCTTTTTGGTGACAATTTTTCGGTAACTTAAGGAGGGTTTTCCACTTTTATTTGTACTAATTAATTAAACGGTGCCTTCAAAGCGAGACCATGAAAATTTTAAATTCATGGTCGTTAATACCAATGTTATAAGATTTTTTAAAAAAAACATTATTATAAGATATTCAGTTTTAGACAAGACATTTATTGCTTACCTCCCAAAAAAATACTAGTTATTTTACTAAATTAAGTTTCAAATGAAAAACTCCCAGTAGTACGGATATTATATAATTGATGGGGCATGCATGAAATGAAATGAAACGGGATATACAGAACAGCGAACGGTGACGCCAATACAGGGTGGCCTTGACGCCAGTAGTGGACTTCCCCTGTAGCCCGTGGAGCGTATTATAGTGGTGGCTTTTGGATTGTTGAGTGGAAGAAAAGATAAAACAGAGATAGCTCATATTTAAAGGTTCTCAGATCACTAGAGCCATATGGGGCCATGTTTATAAGGAGAGGCCATGTTACTCGCCTCCTAATTTCCATAGAGCTATCTTCCCCAAACTAACCACAAGCATGTGTTTTATTAATATAAAATATGCAGTCCTAGATCGGGCATGAGTCTAAAATGAGCCACAAAAGTGATCTTCACCTCCTTGACATCATGATAAAAGTGAAGAAAGGAAGATACATTTTGTACCAAGTACCAACTACCAGATATTAACAGTTCCTACTTGCGTGCAAAAAATGTTTTGGCTAACAACCAACAAATTAAAGAGTGTTTTGGCTAACAACGACAAATTAAACGGTACTTCTGCTCACTTCGTCGCCGGCCTGTATGCATATTCTCTGTGGAGTGTTGAGAATTGTATATACGGGGCTAGTAGCCATATACAGAGCCTATATATATTAGCGAAGGCAATACATGATAGACAAGTATGATGAGAACGCTCCTGGAATGAATTTGCTTGGGGAAACCGAGGGGCATGCAGGATGAGGAGGCAATAAGGAGAAGCAAAGAGAGAGTGGGAATTAGAGTAGTGTCCAAGACACAATCATTACAAGGGTTTGGGGAAGGAGGAAAGGGGGAGGCATGGAATAGAAATCCGTTTTACAGTGGAAGAGGCTTGACCGACGAAGTCTTGGATCATCAGAACTGGTCGGCTCTTATGCTCCCCTAATTATCCGACTTCCACTCTGTATCATCTTGGGACAACTGTGACCAGTCATCATATGAAAGGTGAACCCAGCCCAGTTGTCCCCTTGCTACTGGCGAAATTCAAAAGCACATACGTCGCCCATAGCATTACGGGGGCAGGGGCACAGAGAAAGGTTGAATGCCGTAGGAAATAAGGAAAGGCTTCGTAGAATACATGAGTAGGGAGAGAAAAAAGAAGGTTGAGGCAAAAGGAGATGGATCGGCTTGGTATGTGATTGATTGGGATAAAAAGAGACAGACATCAGACTTGCTGGGATGAATACGAGGATAAGCTTGTGCCTTCTGCACACTTACAGACAAGGTCATTGCAATGTCCCCATTGATTTTCGATCTTTGTTGGTCATCTTCTTTGCGTTCTGATATACATACTACTGATCTTTTTATTGCCCGTTGGTCCTTTCAGATTATATTAGAGCTGACTGGGAATGTTGAATAAAGTTGGAGATGTGTGACAAGAAAGAAGAAGAATATATTCCACAAGACGGTTCTCTTCAAAACCTTCAAAGCTATCTATTCCAACAAGAACAAGCTGTTCAGAATCGCCAACAACCCATGCAACTAGACCAAGGCGGCCATGGATTTTACGCAGGAGGAGGGGTGGGAGATTACGAAAGAGGAGGAGATCTTCAATTCCAGGAGCCAACAGCTCCTCCCATTTTTCCGTGGCCTCTTCCTTCAATTCACAGCAGCTTCAATCCCGTCCACCTCCTTTCCAACGTAGCCGGCGACCGCGAAGGCCACTTCTTTGCACCGCCGTCATCTTCCTACGGTCATGGGACGGCACTATTCGGCCGTAGGCCGTCGGGACTCCAGCTCGCCTACGAGGCGGCCGCCGCCGACCATCTTGGCCTCGGAGGTCTTCACATATCTGAACAACTGGGGGTGGCAGTTGGAGCTAGCTCGTCCCCCTTCACCTTCCAGAGCGAGCTGAGCCGGATGACTGCACAAGAGATCATGGACGCAAAGGCGCTTGCGGCATCAAAGAGCCATAGCGAGGCCGAGAGACGCCGGCGCGAGAGGATCAACAACCACCTCGCCCGGCTGCGCAGCTTGTTACCCAGCACTACCAAAGTAAGTAGAAGTGCATGGCATAGTCACAATGGATAAACACGAGCTCATTAGATCAATTAGGTTTAAGTAGCCTGGTTTATCATGACATTGTTTGGTTTTCATGGACCAAGAAGAGAGAGAAGCCAAAAAAAGTGACTGTTAGCCGATAAAGCCTCTATTTTGATACGGAAAAGTGGAACCAGTGGCAAGGTATGTGCAAAACTTTCACGAAAGTTGTCTTGTTGGCGACGAACAAAAGATGGCCAGCATATGTCAGAAACAGAAATTCGCCCACCTTTCTGTACTAATTCCCCCTTCCCCCTGGAATTCGTGTAACCACCCCCCAACCCTAGAAAAACCATTATTCCGCAATCCTTGTAGCTCGTGTCAGTCACCGATTTCAATGTCCATAACTATACCATGAGACCAAACAACTTCTTTTGTTGTGTCCAATAGAATCGTACGTGATTCCATCTATTTTTTCTAATATTGAACTCTTGCTGTATGCATCACCTTTGTCTTGCAATGGGACGATGCATATATAATTTCTACTCTTTTTGATTGCGGCAGACGGATAAGGCTTCGCTGCTAGCAGAGGTGATACAACACGTCAAGGATTTGAAACGTCAAACGTCGGAGATTTCAGATCAATTTGAGCCGTTGCCCACCGAAGTGGACGAGCTCACAGTCGATCATGCCGACGAGAATGGCAAGGTCGTGATCAGAGTTTCCCTTTGCTGCGAGGACAGGTCGGACCTGCTGCCCGACCTCATCAAAACCTTAAAAGCCCTTCGACTAAGGCCTCTCAAAGCCGAGATTACAACGCTGGGTGGCCGAGTCAAGAACGTGCTGCTCATCACTGGCGAAGACGACTCGGCCACCGCCGACCTGCTGCACTCCATCTCCTCCATTCAAGAAGCTCTCAAAGCTGTGATAGAAAAGACTACGTCGGAGGAACCATCCTCCAGCAGCATCAAGAGGCAGAGAACGACGACCAACATTAGTATGCTCGAACGCAGGTCCGTCTGATGGCATACTTCTACATTATACACATCTAATTAAGGGAACGAAATCATGCACGAAACGGATCTTGCACGTACAGCTTTTTTTTGGTTTGTGGTTGCACATTGTCTTTCTTTTCTTCTTTCTGAAATTGAGTGGAAAATATGGGGGTAATTGGGAGGGTATGAGAAAATACAAGAAAATGGACCATGAGGGTTATTGGATCTAGCTTTTAGCTTGTTTGCAGAAAATGCTGGTGTCATATATGTTGTTGAGTATCTCCAAAGAAAAGAAATGATCGTTGGGAAAAAGAAAACAGAAATGGTTTTCTCTATAGATATATCGAAATTAGCTTTCTTCCAATTCTTTATTTTATATAGAACATTCAGTTCCAGGGTTGCAGTAATACCCGATTTGTTGTTTAGTGACTGTCGTCAAAGCCAGAAATGGTCGTCATCCATGTATAAACGTTCATTCGTACTTTTTGTCGTAGCTCCCAATATATTAATTTGTACATGCAAAAACTGATCTTTTTTTTCCAAAATAAAATAAAATAATCATGTCATTTACTTGGACGGTTGGACATGTATATATAATCTCTCATTTATAAAAAATATAAATAAATTGGACGTAGTATTCTAGTCGTCATCGTTGTTATATATAATCTCTCTTTTTAAAAAAAATTGGACGTAGTATTCTCGTCGTCATCGTTGTGTATTTGTGATGAGCATTAATAATACGCTTTGATACTTGTTTAACATCATGTATGAATCGAAGCATCGTCAATATTTAATTTCCGGCTTGAATATCTTCAATTAGGAGCTCGTTTTATTAATGATCTGGTTAGTCGCTTAGTACTTAGGGCTTAATAATTCCATGCATTACTATCAATTAATTAATTAATTTTTAGTTGACGCTAAATATCAAATCCAAATGTAAAACAAATTTAAGAAGTTAAATATACATTAGCCGAGATTGATTTCCAACCTCCTCACTGGAGGCATGCCCAAGGCCAAATGCTCCATGAACGTATAAGAAGGTGTACTATCAATTAGAAGTTGAAAATTACTTAATCAACTAGCTCGGGTCGAAACAGTTATTGATCATATTATGTAAAAAAGCTTACATGGGATGCCCAAATGAAGGTGTACAGATAACATAATTCTAGAACTAGGGACTTTGTAGATGGAAGTTACATTTGTGGTAGTCTTTAAGCCGCACTTCACTGCATGCTGATCTAGCTATCGTACGTTGAAGTCAAGCAAAGTATTTTATTAGCTTACTATCCGATCCATCTCCTCCAGCACTCAAAGAACTAGGTAGAAATATTATGGGTTGACATGTGCAGACATTGGCGGGGCGGGGGGGGGATGGTTCCAGTTGAAAAGGACGTTACACGCGTATATACATTGGAACAAGAAAGCATCATTGGACTGCCAAGGGTAAAGTAGATGCTTGTCTGCCTTTGAGCCAACGGAAGCAAATAAAGGGCCATCGCATAGCTTTCTCCTCTTTCAAGCTGAAAACAAATCCAAGCCATAGAGGAAACAAATGAATGTAGGCCAGGCGTTAACATATAGCTAGATATTGACAAACTGCTAGCACGGATAAATAAGTCCACTTCCTGCAAGAAGGTAGGTATTGAGATGAAATCCAATATGACGCTCAGTTTCAGTACATTGGGTGGTGCAAGTCTGATTTTTAATTTGTTGAACAAATCATGACATGCAGAGAGAAGAGGCCGTAGCGAATGCATGATGTTTGATGCTTGTGTGTGAAGGCGTGCCCAAGTTCGGCCCAGCCTGCTGTTTCACGACTCTCTCTGCACGCGCGCGCATGCTGTTACGAGCACCGAGCAGCTTACACTGACTGGTTCGCCAAAAGCCCAGCAAAGCCCGTCCTCCTTTCCTTTGCAGTCACGTCTTCTCATGCCCTGTACTAAATATATCCACGCCACCGTAGTTTTAATTTTATGACTCGATTGAGTGATTAACACCTTATACAAATTAACTTTCATGTAAGACCAGGTTCATTATGGGTAATCAAGCGTAGAAGTGAGTATTATATTATGATGATGGTCTTTTAATTCATTTTGGGCAAAAGTAAAAAGCCAATTTTTTTATTATATGAGCGAGAGCCAACCCCACCCTTTGGCACCTTGAGTCTGCATTACACTTACAAAAGTCCAGATTGGCGCGCTCCTCGGGTACAAAGTGTAAGCCTCTAACTACATTTGTAAAAGCCCATAAATTAAAAGCAAGTCCAACAACAATGACTACTGTCCCTTAGTTCTTCATGGACCGATCGAGTTGATCTTGTAATAATCCAATTCGATCGGAGGCTTTTAATAAAATCTAGGCGTTTAATTTGATTTGTATTATGGTAAATATTTATTTTTATTCATGTATTTAATTTAAAATAAATTTAAATTGACTTGAAATATAATACACTTTAATTTAAAGCTTTTTATATAATATTTATTTATAATATTTAATTTGTATTATAGTGGATATTTATTTATATTAGGCTTGTCTATTATATATATATATATATATATATATATATATATAGTTTATTAATTAATTAGTACATATTCATGAGTTAATTTAAGAAATTGTATACTTAATAATCACTAAATTATGTATTAGACGATTTAAATTTGTTCTATTCGTAATAATAAAAGGGTAAAAGTATAATTTAATTTATTCTTATTAATAGGAAATGATTTATAAAATAGTTAGTAGATACGTAGTAGATCTTAAGTAAAAGACTTAAATAGAAAATGCTTAATTAGAAATAAAGGACAATAGTATAAATTAGTTAGTAGATGCGGGTAATGAGGGCTGAATGGGAAAAGAGATAGATAGAAAAAGGCTACTGCCATTTTTCTGTAGCGTATAGCGGTGCATTATATTTAAACCGTTAGATCAAAATCCAATGGCCCAAAATTTTTTCATGAATCAAAATCCTCCTTATTATTCTCCTCGCCGCCGGCGTCTACTGTGTCTTCTCCTCGTACGCCGCCGGCATCTACCTTCCGCCCGGCCCCTGCGGCCTCCATGTGCTCGGCAACCTCCTGTGGCTCAGTAAGTCCCTCTCGGACATCGAGCCCTTCTTACACCCCGTCTACAACCCCATCCTTACCCTCCGCCTTGGCACCCGCGCCGCCATCTTTGTCTCCGACCCCGCCGTCGCTCACTGCCTCCTAGTCGTTGTCGGCACTGCCATCGCCACCCGCCCTGCCGGCAACCCCAGTCCTCGCATCATCAACTCCAACCAGCACAGCATCAGCTCCGCAGGCCACGGCCTGCTCTGGTGCCTCATCCGCCGCAATGTGGGTCCTCGACGCCCTCCTCGCCAGGCTTGCCGCCAACTCGGCCGCTGCTGGCCGCGTTTGGGTTGTCTAGAGCTTTCAGTACGCCATGTTCTTCTTGCTCCTCTTCATGTGCTTCGGCGAAAGGTTGGAGGAGAAACAGGTGAGAGAGGTCGAGACCTCGCTTCGGTCACTGCTATTGAGCTTTGGGCGATTCAACGTCTTCACTTTTTTCCTGAAATCCGCCAAGTACCTATTTCGGAAGAGACGGAACGAGTTGTTGGCGATGCTGAGAAGGCGAGAAGAGGTTCTGATTCCTCTGATCAGAGCTTGATCAGGAAAACAGAGGAAAGGAGCGGAGGATGAGGAAGAGCAGAGCTTTGTGTTTTCCTACGTCGATTTGCTTTTGAACTTGGAGTTGCCGGAGGAAGGCAGTCAGCGGCCAATAGAGGGGGAGATTGTGACGCTTGGCTACGAGTTTATCAACGCCGGCACGAACACCACCTCCACCGCCCTCCAATGGGTCATGGCGAATCTGGTGAAGCACCCGGAGATACAGAGGAAGCTGGCCAAGGAGATTGAGTCAGTAATGGAAGGGAAAGGAGGCGGTGGCGATTATGTGGGGGAGGAGGGTCTGCCGAAGATGAACTACTTGAAGGCGGTGGTGATGGAGAGGCTGCGCCGGCACCCACTGGTGCACTTCGCGCTGCCGCATGCAGTGAAGGAGGAGTTGGAGGTTGATGGGTACGTGATATCCAAGGACGCGACAGTGAACTTCATGGTGGCGAAGACGGGTCGGGACGGGGAGGTGTGGGAGGCACCGATGGAGTTCCAACCAGAGAGGTTCTTGGAAGAGGAGGTGGACATCACCGGTAGCAAGGAGATCGAGATGATGTCGTTTGGTGCCGGGAGGGGGATATGCATGAAAAAATCTCGGTCGATGAAAATATTTGGGGCCGTTGGATACTATGCGCTGCAAAAAAGGCAATGCATAGCAACCGTTCTCTATATATATATATATATAAAAGAAAATTTATACACACATTTTCGGGGACATTGTAGTTTTTTTTAAAAAATAAATCTACTTATCTGCAATAGAACTACCAACGTCTAGTCCCTGGTCATTACCAGGATGAGAATGTTTCGGCTCCAGCAATGTTCGGCCCTTCTGCTGGCTTACATACGTATATAACAAATTAGCCCTCAATACTTGAAATTATAATCGACTTAATTAGGGTTCTAATTTCTCCATAATTGAAAAAAATGTAGATTTATAATTATATTATATTTTCCCCGAAATTTAAAAACATAATTTGTGATCTATTTTTATTAATTAAATAAAAGAGGAAATACAAATTGGGTTAAAAGAAGAGACTCGACCAATTAAAATTTGAGTTAAAATAAATTATTATAATTTATCTTCTCATTTAATTTAAATTTATTTTTAAAATTAATAATCATATATAAGATATAATATAATTTTAATCTATATCATTATTTAATAGGAATGTATGTATTTAATGAAATACTATTTCTATCATAGCCAGCAGTTTGTCAAGCGTGTCATTAAATCGGAAGCCGAATTTAGTTGGCATCACGAGTGTATTAGGGAACACGAACGTATCCAATATCTAACGTTACGGGCTTTAAAGTTAAGAAGTAGCTTCTAAAAAGTGTGCTCTGGGGAGGGAGAAACAGACAAATAGATGGTGGAAACAAAAAGCGACCAACAACAAACCCTAAAAGCTAAAGCATGGAAAACATAAGTTTTCCCAAACATCCACAATATCCAAATGCCAATCTAATCACTGTTGATCGTTCCCTCGCCATCATCATCCACATTTCCCTTGCAATATTAATTCCTAGTAAGTAATAAAATCGATATATTCAGCAAGAATCTATTATCTTCTTTCTTTCCATCTTCATTCTTCTCATTCACCATGCAAGGCAAAACCATGAAAACCCTAATAAACTCTACCATGCACTACAAATTCTTAGTTTCACGATCTCCCAATTCATCTTCACCATAATAATCTGAAATATATGATCGACTTAGTGTTCGCCAAACCCTTGGAAAGACGGGTCGAGGAGTCCGATCGCCGGCGTGGCCAGGCGGGGCTCGTACGGGAATCCGACGAGGTCGAGGAAGCCGCCGGCGAAGGGGCACGGAACAGTCCAGCTCCAGGTCTTGCGGTAGAAGTCGAAAAGGAGGACATGGCCGGAGCGGCGGAGGACGATGGCAATGAAGTCGCCGTGGCCGACGCAATCGAACCCAGCGCCGCCTTCGGCCTCGGCGAACTGCTCGTAGAGCGGCTGTGGCATCCGCTCCACCTCCGACCATGCCTGGCCGCAAGGTTGGAGTCCCCATATCCGGGCGCTTCGAGGAACGTTGAGCTTGCTCTTCTCCACCGCAGCCACCAGCACCACCCGGCCACGGCACTCCACCAAGCTCGGCGAGCGGAGAAAGCGCCGCATCGGCGCCTGTGTCTTGCACCAGGTGTTGGCGGAGACGTCGTAGGACAGGACGCTAAAGGGGCTGTAATTCATGTAGTAGAATTTTCCGGCGACGTAGACGGAGCGACCGGACTCGAAGCTAGACAGCCGGGGGAGGTCGCAGGTGGTCGCCCAGAAGGAGTAGTACCCGCCGCCGTCGGCGTGGAAGCTCTCGGTGGTGAGGTTCTTGACGGCGAAGGGCGAGATGAGGTCGTCGCCGGAGACGACGACGTCGATTGAGGCGGGGCCGACGGCGAGGCCCACGGACGGGAAAAGCCTGGGACGGACAGTCGGGGGAAGCTGTGCTAGAGATCGGGAGAGGGGGTTGGAGAGCAGGAGAGATTTCGGGCCGGGCTCCTCAGGCATCCAACACACTAGGCCGCCGGAGGAGGCGACGGGGGAGAACCCAGGTGGGAGAAGCAATGGGGAAGGAAGGCGGTACCATTCATGGCGGATGGGGTCGAGGAGAAAGGCATAGCCGGTACTGCTGGGATCATCATAATGATGGTGATGATGGGAACTAGTCATTTCAGGCCGGATGTAAGTGTTCAGCTGGCCACCTTTCTGGGTGTGACTGGGGAAGAAGATGAACCAGTGTAACTTCGGGGACAGGTGGAAGTGGAGCTCAAGGAATGAATCGGAGAAGAGGAGACCATACCACCTCTTGCATACACACCTTGCTCGGAAGAACGCTGGAGGTGGGAGGAAGGCGAGAATCCGGTCCACTAATCTGGGAGCCAACCTGCACCAGATCGACGGATCCATCCATGGATTGCTGCTGCTGCTAGCGCAGCCAGCGGTGGCCATGGTCGTGGGGTTCAACATCTTTGAATGTTTCTGTTTGTTTTTTTTGTTTGTTTTTTTTTTGGAGCTTGGTGAGGTCGCTCAGGTTGTAGCGTCGCAGGAAGCACTAGTTCCTCTTTGTATACCTCTCTTTAATGGGTGGGATTAATTATGATTAGAACATAAGAGTTACAAGATGAGTTATGGATTAGTCTGAGGAGATGTACAATTAGTCAGAGCATTGAATCTTCCTGGATCACTTCTTATGCCAAATATAATCTAGTTTGATATGATAGGTACTTGTATTTAATTTTTTTGTCTTTCTCGTTTCATGACATCTAAGGAAGCTTCATGATCAACCATCTTAATTTCCCTTCCTAGCTACTTCCCTAATTATGAAGTCTCAATGTGTTCCTCTTTATTTCTAACATACGAAAGAAAAAAACATATTTAAGAAAATTTATAACGCATATTATACATCCGTGCATAAATTTCATCGCCATGAATTTATCTTGTTAACTTGAAAAAATATGTGGCTATGAAAATATTTTTATGAACCATTGCGATGAGCCCCCTTGTGAGCCTCAATAGATTTTCTTCAATTCTCTCACCTCTCATTATCTTCTCTCTCATAAAATGGAAGTTACCACAATTATTAGTTGGCTCATGCTAAGGGACTCATAAATTAAAATGTTGTCATATAGCTACGTGTTGTTTGGACTTGTATAAATTTAGCTTTTCAAATACTATGCATGGCTAGTTGGAGTGGTTGTCTAATTAGGTATATAAAATTTGACCTTTTTTTTGCTCTGATTGAAGGATATTAAATATCCAAAAAATCAGTTATTAATATCATAAAATACAAATTACCATGCATAGCTCAAACGGGATTGAGATGATAGTTGGCTATCGAGTTCATCGTTTTCTCCCCATCTCTTTCGATAGGTTTCTCTTACCGATCATTAGTCATCCAGATTAATCTTTTCCCTTTTTTAGTGAGTATTTCTAAATCTTATATGCCGGCTATACCTACGCGGTCATAAAAATCTGATAACGCCTTCAATATTTGGCTAGTAAGAACAGTGCAAGCAATGAAAAGTTTCCATTTGTTTAGATATTGCATTTTAGTCGATCGGTAAGCTAGTTTTGAAAGTTCTTGAACTTGTTCTTGGATAGCTTGAGAGCAAATTTAAAAGATTTCCCTAGCTATCTAGAGAGGTCATGCAAGCTAGTTTGCCAAAATGGATAGCAAAGTATGCAGTACTTGCTTATTTTCTTATACCATCTTGGTACGAAGGGACGGCCATGCACAACCAATGCACATCAAGTTGGAATCCACAAAAGCTAAAAGAACTAGAAGAAGATGGAGGCGGTGCTCTTTCACTCTTATCCTTCTCTCAATCAATTAGTACCAACCTGCGCTCCCTCGAATGGTTGGTTAAGAGAATACCATTATGGCAAGAGGAAGGTGGCCAGATCAGATCCTCACAAAATCAAAGTGTTATACACATCTCAGTACTTATGGAGCAGGAGCGAGTCTGGGGAGGCAGAGGAAGAAGAAGCCTAGAGAGATGAAAAGTTGGGGAGTAGGGTTTTAGGGGGAAAGAGTAGAGTAGCAGCGTTGGACAGGATGTTAGTGAGGGTGCCTGGCAGCCAGCACGAGGAATCAAGAATGTACCTTTAGTCCATGCAACCACATAACGTGGGAAACAGTGGGAGGCCAAGAGGGGCGAGGCTTTCAGACTCATTAAAGGCACTCATTTTAAGTTCTTAGTGATCTTCCGAGAGAGGACCGGATGCAGGTCCCAAGGAAGACAATGGTGTTTGGTTTTGGGGATATGTCTAATCCAATCCAATGCAATCCATTCCCAGTGACAGCAGATATCTATCAGGAGTCAAAACTCTCAAACGGCTCAGGTGGAGAGAGGGGATGACAGAAAAGGTAATAAGACAAAGGGAACCACTTGCATCTTATACCATCAACATTGGTCAATTGTTTTTCTAGACATTGGTCAAGTCGTTTTTTAAAAAAAGACTCTAAAGTAGTGCCCCTACAGACGCTTAAACTTACCCACACACTTCCGTAGTTAGTTTCGACAGCGACAAAATTTTAAAAAATGTATACGAGAAAAAAATTAAAAATAATAAATTTCTCATTATTTTCACTTTTCTTTTTTTTTTATACATTTTCTTGGAAAAATTGTTGTGAAGGGTTTTCTATTGTAATGGAAAATATATTTTTTCTCCTAATTTCTTACAAACCAAACATGTAAAAGTGTGAGAAAATTATACTTTTCTCACACTTTTTTCCTCTTTCTCACATTCTAAACTGAGATCTAAACTAAATTTTTTTGCCACTTCTGAGTTGGTTGTGCCTTAAAAATGCATGGGCATTTACATACTTAATTACATACTAAGTAAATATTTTAGTATAAAAAAAGCACTTAGAAATATCCGTTTAGTAAAACTTCAATACCCACTTAGTAGCCTGAAAATACCTAAACGTTTAGGACACATCTAATTTGGACGTGGCTAAGAGTTTCACATAATTAAAATAAAACTCCATATTCGATAGGATTTAAATCTTTGTCTCTCATCCAAGCACACACACTTAACCGTTAATGCACCGAGGCATAAATATAATTCATTGATGATTAATAATAAAAAAAGGAAAATGTTGGTAGCTTTGGTTTCAAAACTCATTGGCCTTTAAATTTAATCGTTAAAAATTGTTGCCTTTTTTATGGCAGTACTAGTCCTAGTTGGGAATGAAAAACCGACAGAGTAATTTAGGATATTTGTTTGCCATGGGAAAAATGTTTTTTATCACCGCAAGTTTATTAATGTTGAAACAAAATTGTAACGAACTATGCGACTGAATATCATATCAGAAACTTTTGTCGTGGCAGCCCTTTGACATGATCCTGTCATGGCGAAAGACAAAGTTTTTAAAATATTTGATGTTCTTTTGCGAGCTGTGGCTTGTCAATTTTTTGACAAAATCCATAACCACTGTATAAAAATAAAACTGTACGTACATTTTCTTTGTAAACGAAATCTCAAGTGTGGACTAGTTTTATTTTGAGTATCAATGTTTGCTACATATATGACATATATATTAAGCAAATATAAAGTCTAGATCTACAACTACCTAGAAGGTCAACCCTCATCATGACTGTATCTACATTCAAAAACTTAATTTAAGTAGTCTTCTGCGTTCTAATGGCTCGCGCTGAGCTTCTTTGCCGTGTTCTTCAGAGTGACCTATATGTTGCTCAGGCTTATGAATCTTCAGATTCTTCACGCATGACAGACATGGGGAGCCATTTTCTTAGCAGGGAACACAAACCATGCTAAGAATGGAGCGAGTTGGAGAGACGAGGCCAAGGAAATTAAACTACAAAGAGTTGTCACTTCACACATCATCCAGGAAGACTTTGTCAGATGAAGAAACCGACTCTCCCTAAAACCTAAATCCCTATGTAGAGAACGAACAGATTTAACGGGTCCTCAACCTCCGTGCTGCCATCGCCACCTAGTAATCTTGTCTCTTTATAAAATTATCCCCTTTTTTTAACCTAATTGAGCTGTGTTACCAAAATTTCTTCCTCGCGTAAAGTGATTTCGGCTCATCTTTGGTGGGAGCTCAATTTAGCGAAGATAGGGGTATTTTTGTCCATTTCTATAATGAAGCTTGAGTGTAATACAAAGTTGCGTTTGAGGCTTTGAAGTGATGAATGGACAAGTGGGCAACGCAAATGTGAAATAACCCGGTGAAAGACCACAAATAATAACATCCCGTGCACACAGCGAACGAGTGGTCCAGCTGTATGTAACCAGGCTATATATCGTTGTTGTTGAACGTGTCAGGTTCAAACCGTTTCAACTCGACTCTTATAGAATCTGAGTCAAAAAATATATATTTAGATTAAATTATTATAATCAGTTATTGAATCGTTTGATTCAAATCGAACTTGACTGATTCATAAGCGATTAATGAATCATCATTTTTACAAGATTTTATAAATATTTGATAATATAAAATAAATAAAGATATAGTTTATACAAAAATAAAAAAATTTAATTTACAATCTTTTTATTACTTATGTTTTCACCCTATCTACGACATTTAGTACTTTAAAGTATTATAAAACTTGCTTGGCAATACTTTACTTCTATAGTCAAACATGATTTGACAAAAGATTTATTTCAATATTATTTTTTATTTTGATTTTATTATCTTTGATAAACCCATTTTCATATAAACTTATATTCAATCTTAGTAAATTTGCAGATTCAAAATTAGACATGAATCAGTCATGAACCAGTTTGAACTGATCCGATTGAGAATTTTTAAAAATCTAATTCAATTACCGATTCTTATTTTTACAACATTGCTATAAATGGGTCACTTAGAAATAAAGAGGGGAAACTATAGTTGAAGGTATGGGTCAAGTTAGATGAATTTCCCAAAAAAATTTCTGTCAATTATTATTATTAGTAATAATTCATGTCCTTCCTATCTAATCTTCCTCTCCCTCATGAATGTGTTTGGTTGACATTCTTGGGAAGCTTCTAATGTCTTCCATTGGTATGTCATTGTGTGATATATCTATCACGTAGCAATCCTCATTATAAAAACCCTAAAAATATTTGTGTTATTTCATTTGGGATGAACTTGGTCTGGGTATGGATACGAAGGTTGAGATGTTGGAGGATTTGGTTGGAAAAATTTTAGCATTGGGGGTTGGATGCTCCTCATATTAATATACACTTGTAAATGGGTCCATCTCCCTCTACCATCGTTGCCGCTTCTTTCTTTTCCCACCGACGTCAACTCTTCACGCTTCTCTTGCCTTCCCTGCTCTTTTTCTTCTTCTTTCCTCTAGTTCATATCATCTATGCATATTTTAAGTTTAATTCATAATGTTTTTATGGATAACCTTCTACTTTTTGTTTTGTTTTACATTGTTGATTATTTTGGAGGGTTATTTTTTCCATGTGGGGCGTTACTGGTTGTTCTACAGTATTGCGTGAAAGAATTTTATTCATGTGCATGGCGATTCATGTGCATGGCGTCGTGCAGTGCACAACCCTCCACCCTGACCATTCTTTTTATTTTGTTTTGTAATGGGTTGCTTAATCAGTGCTCCTTACATTTTGTAGCCATGGTGATTAAATTAATAACCAATTTATACCTACAAATAATCATGGTTAGGTTAAACAAATCTTATTAATCTCATAAATAGTTTGATATTACTATACGGATTAATTATTTATAGTCTATTCATGTATTATAAGTTTATAAGTAAGTATCAATAATTTTAAGTGATTAATGAAGTAAAATTTTAACATTTATCATCAATGTAATACTAGCTAATTATAATGTAATTATTATTAAATTATAATCAAGAATTAAAAATTAAGCACAAAATAGGTAAAATTGATTATTTTAATAATTGGTTAATTAAGGTTTGTAATATGGGGTAATTGGAACCTTCAATCTATTTATAGTCCGATGGGTATGATTGTTTATTAATTTTTTGCTAATAAATAAATAAAGTGTAAATAACATTATATTACAATTAGTTCATAAGATAACGTTAGTATATTTTATTATGTTTAAAATAAATATTTTGTAATAGTGTTGATAATGGGTCATTTATGATAGAGTTATTATTAAACTTATTTTTAAAGTTTAACTTTAAAGCACAAGTTTAATATAGTTGGTCTTGTTAACAATTAGTCAATTATGATAGAAAAAGTGGGTTAATAAAATACAATACAATAGTATAACAAACATCAAGCATTGAATCATAGTAGCATGTTGTAAAATAATTAAAATTTGAACTTTTAATGAATTAAGTAATTTAAATAAACTTACGAGTGATATCCTTTAAATTTTAATACAAAATGTATTAAATAATTAGACACAACGATCTAACTGATCTTAGGATGATTAACTAGAGTTAGTGAAAAGTTGATAAATTGTTATTAATATATAATCAAGTTATTATTGACAGAAACCTAAATTTTTAGGATTGATAAGATTTCCTTGGTTAAATAATTAATGCATCAAAGAAAATACCCTAATATTAGTAATTAAGTTTATCCTACTATGTTAATAATTATTTTGTCATTGGCTAAGGGTGAGCTTTGGTTTGAATAATTAATTAATTTAAAAGGGTAAGATATTAATGTGTTATCATGCTAATAAAGTATTTATGTCATAGGTAAAATTTTAGTTAAGTGGTTGGAAATAAGTTATTGAGTTTTATGAAAAGATTAGTAAATATTTGGTTATAATTATTTGATGGTGGGTTACAATTTGAATTAATTGTTACCAACTTTTCGGTGGTTTAAGCTTTAATATAATTATAAATTTATGGATTGATATATTAAGTATTAATTAACATTTGTCAATTTATTGTCTTTCCTTGATGTTTGATACTATCTCATGTCGCATTCCTGACATTAATCTAGATCTTGTTGGGTAATATCTAATTTAGTTTTTTTTCTTATACTAGAGTTCGATTTTCCTACTCGTGCATCAGCTTAGTTGTATTGCGATTTGAGGTTCGTATTATTACTTAAAATGCTGTATATTCATTTTTGACAGCTGTGGTTGGCTTGAACCCAGATTCGACCACCATGTGCCGAGCGCAAACGAGATCAAGATATTGACTCAATCCAATACGGGGCCACACCTTTAAAATTATTTGAAAGATAAAATATTTGCTTCCATGGCGAAAGGGGTGACAAGGCACAATGGTGCAAGACGAGTCATTATGTACTTGTAATATTGGTGCAAGACGAGTCATTATGTACTTGTAATATTGAAATGGTGAATAATAACAAATATTGGTAACTACATACCATTAGCCACGTAGCGTGTGTGCGAATAAATGAGATTGTAGATGAATGAGACCGCCACCCCTCTGAGCATAATTGAAACTTGTTATAGGCTCATAATCATTAAAAGACTTAATAAATAATGATATAAAATATATTTATTTGTTTGATGTAATTATATGATTTAGTGGTTTTATCACTAACGTGGTTTTGTAACTGTATGTGAGCAACTTCAGATTCATGGTTAAGGGTGTGGTTAGTTGTTCCCTAGTACCAACCCAGTTTGAAAAATTAATGAATAAAATTAGACATCTTTATGTTATTTGAGTTATAAATGTGACTATGAGAAATAATTTGGAGGCAATGTGACTTATTTTTGCATAGTTAATTTACTTTATGTTATTGTTACATGTTATATTTAATATAACATGATTTATTTTATAGTTAATGAATTATTAGAGATATTTGAATTTCATGTTTAATCAATTTTGTTACATTGTATCTCAAACATAGTTACTTGTCATGTTATAATGCATGTACTTGTATTTTTATTTTTATGTCTTTCGTATTTTTGGGTAACCTGTGGCCAACTAAAACTAATTGTTACACTCATCCTCTCGCATTGGGGAAAGATTAATGTATCTTCATACTTTGGAGTATATTTATATATATTTTAAAAATTTTGCCTCAATTAATTTTTTGAAAGTGATTTACCAAAGTATATAAAATATCAGGCATATTCCACTACTGTCAAATCCTATTCAGATAAATATTAGCTGTGTGACAAACTTTGTAATATTATAATTTACCCACTTTAAAATTAAATAGCTTTGTTTAAAACTTTTTTTCTCGGTATACAAGTCTAGCCCATAGTTACTCTAATGATCTAATCTAGTTCACCGTCCAACTTTTTGGGTTCAACACGGCGTAAATGTAAATGGATGGATCTATTTTATTTCTTTAAAAATGTTTAATTAAAATTAAAGACCTATAGGAACAACTCTACTAATATATTGAATTTTAAAGAAATGAATGTACTTGATTTTATATCAATAGATATTAGATGTTGAAGTTAATTTAAAATATTACCAACTAATTATCTTTTTCTGGTTACTTTATTTTAAGTTACACTTTATGTACGTTTAAAAGTTGATTTTATAATATTTTTATAACATTTAGACCTTTGACTACCATACTCTGACAATTAAGTTTTGAACTATTTATTTTGTACGAGTCTTAGTTGGCTGAGCACTATCACAACAAAACTTGAAAAATTATCATAATTAGCCACATTTTAAAGTTTTCTTTAAAACATAGTCAAGTTTACAAAATTATATCAACCATTTTGAAAATTTTCATATTACTTATGACTAAATTCTTAAAAAATTTAGATGATGACAAAAATACCCATATGATATATTTTACTGTTATCAAAGTATATAATAAATAAAACTTATAATTTTTTACTAACTTTATATATAAAAACAAAAATTAACTGATAAATATAGAATAGACTATAAAACTATATTATTGATGAGATAAACAGAAAAAATATTTTATTGAATTTTGGACAATTAAAAATAAAATAAAATTTTATGCCATCAAAAATTAAAAATAAAATAAAATAATATTTTTAGATGTTCAAAATTTTAATTTGAAATTGTCACATTTTATCAAAAATTAAAATTTTGTTTTATCCAATAGTTTTTTAATGAATTTTTGTACAAATGAATTATTATTTATTATATAAAATAGAAAAAAATATACTTGAGAAAATTTAAAGTTAGATTAAGGGTATTTATGTTAATAAAATAAATAGTATGAGTAAAATATTGTTAAAATATATGAATTAGCTATACCTGAAATAAAAATTTATGATTTGACATTGTCTAATATAAATTTAAAATTTTTATTATTTATGATATAAAAAATTGAAACTTAATTATTTATAATATTTTCTTCTTTCCTTGTCTAAGATGATTGATGGTAGGATAAAGTCCGTATGTACAAACGATCTAATTTGTGGATAGGCCTGTGTTGATAGATCATGGTGGATTGTTCTTTCTTGGTGTTTGTGGGAGGAAGAATGCAAAAATTGAGTAAACTACTAGCACCGTCGGTATCACTTGCGGGCATCACGCGGAGAGTTTGAGGTTGGAATAAGGGAGAGGGGCATGCAATACATGAGTGGATTGCCCGACCTTAATAATGTGAGTAATCCTGAGCTATTTAGGATATACTTAGCCTAAGAAGAAGGGTGCTAATTGAGCAGGCGAGCCGAACTCAACATGTATTCGAACTCGGCTCGAATAGTTCGAAACTTGTTTGAACTCGACTCGAGATCGAACAAGTTTTGGACATACATACTCTGATTTTGACTCGTATGTCTTTTATATGTTCGAGCTCGAATGTCATCAAGGTGAATACTTACCATCTCAACTATCTTACTTTTTATTATTATATTATATATATATATAATATAAAGACTATATTATTATATTATTTTATCGAGTCGAGCTACGAGTCGAGTTCGAGTTATAACTGACTCGAGCCGAGTCGAACACGACCTTGCTCAAGCTCGGCTCGTAATATTCGAGTTCGAGTCGAGTTTGAGTCGAGTATTTAAATGTTGAGTTTCGAGTCGAGTTAAGGCTGAGCCGAACGCTAATGGTTCACGAGCTGGCTCGCTCAATTAGCAACCCTACCTAAGATGCATGCATTAGGGGGACTTATATTTGAAACATATTAATAATATATATTAAGGGTAGGCAAAACTAATTTCAATATTACTACTATATTATTTTAAAATAAAAATAATAAATATTTATTTAATTTTAACAAAAATATAGTTTTATAAAAATATTAAAAATAATTTTAGTTTTCATATGTAAAAGATTTTAATAACTAAATAGAATTTATTCTTAATTTTTTAAATCGAAAAAAATTATACTCTTAAGTCTTTTAAATAATAAATAATATATAACAATGGTCTAAAGTACAAATTAATGGGTCCATGTCATCACTTAAAAATCGTTAACCGAAATTAAAATTTTATAATTTATTCTTACTACTTATAAATAAGATTTTACTTTTATCCTCAATTGTTATTACATATAAGACTAAATTAAGAAATCTCACAATTCACTAACCATATAAAATTTCGGCATCAAAATTACACTTTCCACTTAACCCACATCCTTCTTTGGCATATAACCAACAATATATCTAACCTCTATACTCTAACCCACCATCTAATATAAAATTAAATATTTTAATATCATATGTAATGACCAGGTCTAAAGTACAAATTAATAGGCTTATGTAATTTTTTCAAAAGTGGTTAATTGAAGTGGAAGATTTATATTTCATTTTCGCTTATAAATAAGATCTTATTCGAATAAATATTAAATATGGTACTAAATTAAGAGATCTCACGTAATAATATATGAATAAATAAATATAAAAAATTTAAAATTAATATATATTATTAAGTAACGAACTTTAACTTGGTAGTATAATTATAAATATATTAAAATTTTTAAAAACATAATTTAAAGAATTATAGTCCAATACCTTCTTAATAATGAATAATATTATTAATTTTCAATTAAGTAATTATTGAGGGGACTATAAAACTAATATATTGTCTCACGTAAGAAAGACGGAAACAAAATAAAAGCGAAAAAATTCTATAAGGAGGTTGATTGTGTACAATATTAAACTATCAAACCAATTCAGTTATCGCCAATCAAACTTAACCGACAGACGCACACTTTATTACTCTAGAAAAAATATTTAAACGGTGCATAACTTTAGAAAATTTAAACCATGAATGAAAGACCAATTTAAAATATAAGAAATAAGCAACTTTAAAATTATTCTTTAAAAATAATCAAAATTTCAAAATTATATCAGATATAACTAGATCTTCAATTTTCATTCTGAACATAGCCAATCTTATATTTTAATCATATTGACATAAATACCCTTAATTTAACTTTAAATTTTTTAAAACTTATTTTCTCTACATTTAATCATATTCAATTTCTTAAAAATATTTTATTCAAACTTAAAATATATTACATAAAAAAATTTAATTTATAATATTACAATTTTAAATTCATTTTTCAAACACCTAAAATATATTTTTATTTTCTTTTCTTTTTGCATTTTAATGGTCCAAAAGTCAAGATAAAATTAAAATATTTATATTTTGCTTTTTACCTCATCAATAATATAATTTTAGAGCCTATTCATCATTAATTAGTCAATCATTTTATTTATATATATATAGTGAGTCATTATTACAACTTTTATTCATTATCTACTTTATTTTAATAAAAATGAGTTTTTATGGGTATTTTTGTTGTTAAATAAAAAATATTAAAATTTGGTTATGATTGATATGAAAGTTTTTAAAAATGGCTACGTGAAACCCATGACCTGGGTCAGGGTTTTACGATCATTAACTTGTTGGTTTGATCGTTTGTGTGGGTCTGGTTTAGCTTTCAAAACATGTGCGTGGGGCCGAGGCCAACCGTGTGTGCATGCAATGAGGGTTCATATATACCCGAATATAAAATGATAACATCATATACATAGTAGTGGGCTGAATTGTCAGTAGATATGAGAGCAAGCTAAGATTGTTTTATTTTACTCAATAGATAGCAGATATTAGATTTAGGCCATTGATTGTATTAGGATGCAATGGTTATAGGTTTTTGTTTGGTTGATACTATTTAGAGCATGTCATTTGACAAATGTCAAGTTTATTTTATTCCTATTTTTATTTTAACTTGCATTTATGATGTGTTTGACTCGTGTTTATAACGTGTTTGACTTGCCTATGTAGACCTTAGACAATTTTTGAAGAGCTTTTAAACCCACTTTGCACCTAGTTGGTTTCCACACCTAGCCAAGTATAAATTTAGGGGAAAATTTTTTAAAACAAACATACAACCTAAATACACCAATTCTTTCTCCTTACCCTATCCGACTGACCACTTCCCCTTCTTTGATGCACCGCCTCCGGTTGCCGTCCCGGCCTCCCCATCTCCTTCCATTCCTCCCTCCTCCACACCTCCCCCCACCCCCACCCCCCACATCCCCTTCTTTCCCTACCTCTTCCTCCATCTTCTCCTCCCACAACCCCAACCTTAGCTGATCGGCGCAACACCGCCGGCTAGCTCTCTCGAACTGACCAACCTCTTCCTTCCTTCCTTTCCCCCATTCCATTCCCTCTACCCCGCTCGCTTCCTCCCTACACTGCTTGGCCGACAGCAATAGTAGAATGTTGCCTGCCAATTTCCAACCAATGGCCGCCCATTCTATCTCCCCCACTAGTCCCAACCCTACCCTTCTCTCTCCTTGTTGTGCGGCAATCACCGCCGCCAAACCTTGGCACCATTAGCAGTTGCGACCACTGCCATCGCCGATTTATTCCAAATCATTGTGAGATGCTCATCGCTGCTCCAATTTTAAATTTTAAATTTATTTTAATCACTATTCATATCATTCATAATTTTTATGAATTATTCATAATTTTGTAAAATATTAATCTTGTCATTTCATGATAATTGTCTATGATTAATAATTTTTTGTGTAATTTAATGATTGATAATGATTCAAATCACTCAATTATGAAATTAAATAGGTTATCAATGATGTTAAAATTGTGAACTTGTGTACTAATTTTATAAGTGTGTAAGTAATTGGCTATTTAATTAAAAAGTTAATTCATGATGCGGGAATTAATTGTGGAATGACTTATTACAAGTGAACTGTGAAAACTTGACCATTTCATTTATGCATTATTTATCTATTTGTTGAATTATTTACTTTTATGTGAATCATTCAAGTTATCATATTGCCACATAATTTTATTCTAGTTTTCACTTTCTCATGCATGCATAAGTTCATGTCGTGACTACTTAAATTATGGATATAGAAAGTTGTGTAGTGTCATCGTGTAATAGTAATACTAATCTCATTAAATGTTCTTCATTTACCTTGCTTCCATGAAAAAATTGTTTACCATATTCGTTATCAATGTAGTTGTTGTATCATCAATGTATTTAAATTGGATAATTTCAAATATCATGTCTTATTTTGAATTATAATCGTGATTATTATTCATGTGCATCTATTTCATGCATATATCATATTGTTAAGCATGAGTGTTAGCGTGTAGTTTTGTTGTGTAGATATGGAGTATGAGCTCGTCGTTTAAGTGTGAGACCTCGTTTGGATCTTCTACTAGGTCTGTTGGGACTTCCTCTTGATTTGTTGTTCTATTCTATCAATATTTTGATTTACAAATTACAAGCACTGTTGGAGAAATCGGCCGATTCCGTGCGGAATCGGCCGATTTAAATCGGATCGGCGTCGCGCCGATCCGATTTCGGGGCCGAATCGGGCGGCCCCGAATCGGCCCCGGAATCGGCCGAGTTCGGCCGATTCCGACCGATTTAAATCGGAATCGGAATCGGCCGATTTAAATCGGAATCGGTTTTTTTAGGAAATTACCAAAATACCCTAGGTATGATTTTTATTAAATTATTTAAGCATGGGTAAAATGGTAATTTGGATTTTAAAAACCTAAAATCAAACCCGCTCCCCCGACACCGCCGCCGCTCGTCCGCCCGCCGCCGCCCGGTTTCCGCCTCCGCCGTGCGGCCCCGACTCCGCGCTCGCCGCCGACCGGGCTGCCGACCTCGCCGCCGACCTCGCAACGTCGCCGCCCACCCGTGGCCGGACCGAATCGGGCACGCACGAATCGCCGCCGACTCCGCCGCCGGCTCCGGGCCGCCGACGGTTCGTCCGGCCGGGCTGCCGACATCGACCGGGCTGCCGACATCGCCGCCGCGAGACTCGCCGCCGACCGGGCTGCCGGCGGCGGCGGGGGGGTAAAAATCGCACGGTGGCATTCTTGTAATTAAAAGTTGACTCGAGTCTAACTCGAGTTAAAAATAATAATTAATTCGAAATAATTTAAAAAAATCTTAAAAAATATTTAAAAATATCAAAAACTATAATACACAGAATAATATCAAAATAACATCAATACTTAATTTTAATATATTTATATTATAAATTGTCAAATTATTATATATAACTGATTAAATTAATTTGGACCGATTCAACTGAACCGATTCCTGGCCGATTCAGACCGATTCCGATTCCGATTCCGATTCACTGGAAAACCGATTCCGATTCCGATTCCGATTTATGCAACCATGATTACAAGACATGCTATGGTTATTTTATCAAATTTCACTTAACACCAACCATTTAAACATAACGTTCTTCCAATATAAAGAACCCTCAAAGATGAGATTATTTTCGAAAATTCAGATCTGCAACAAGTTGCCTTTGGGCTAATTTATATAATCTCATTCCCAGTTGTATAAATAAAATTTTTATCAGATTTTCTTGTGAGTTAAGAGAAGGAGAAACAGATTTGTACATATCGTGAAAGGGTGCATGTGTAAGTCACGGTGGGCTCTGGATTGGTAAGAGGGTTGTTCCTTTCCCGAGAGATCGTGACAACTCCATGTTTGGAGCTTCCTCATACCCGGAGAGTCGTAAAGGAGACAAGTGCTATTATGTTCAAAGCATTTTCAGACATCTGGTATCAAAGGGTATTGAAGGTGACTACTTAAAAGTACTCGACCTTTGTACTCTAGGCTAAGAGAAATATAGAGGATTAAAGATAGCTTAGGATATTGGTTTTTCCAAGAGTAGGATTTATAAGAAAATGTCGAGAAAGGAATAATGTCAGTCACTTTAAAACGTAATCTGATCTACAATTTGATGGCTCCTCAATAATTGTCCTTTTGAGCGTTTGGTAGATTTATGAATGTTTTTTACATGAAAGTTAGCTCCCATTTGCCACTTTGATATTTAGTTATTTCTAAACAAGTGAAAACCATTACTGACGATTTTCTATTATATATGTAGGTGAGATGCAATGATTGTGATTTGCACACACAGATCTGGCGCAACACATATTAGTTGTGTGATTTTGGTTGAGGAATTATTGGTGATATGCTTTGTTTTATATTAAAAACAATTGAAACATTTTGAGATTTGACTTAGAAATTTTGACTAATGTAATTAGCATATAGGTCAAGACCCTGTTTAAAAATTTTATTTTGTTGTGTATGACTTTATTGTGCCAGAAGAGATATGTATATATATATATATATATATATATATATATATGTATGTATTGTAGTTGTTATAAAATAATTGTTAAACATGTTGCCCCTTATTGGGAAAACTCTATTTATTTTATTTTAAAATTATTTATAATTTTATCGTAATTTAATTAATTGTAAGTGTGGATTAATTATCATGATATTCACGTAAGGGTATGCATCTCATAAATGCATTGGTTACGCATTGTAATATTTTTATGTCTTTAGGCAACGAAATTGGGATGCGGCGGCGGCCATCCACACTTTTAATTAAAATTAATTATATATATATATATATATATATATAATACACATATTATTAATAAATAACAAATATACGGTACACCACTTGTCTTTTGGTATGCCATTAAAGACTCTTTATAATCATTTTATAAAAAAATTATAAATTAATTTTCTAATATTGCCTTATTCAAAAAATTATTATTATTATTATTAGCAATGAATGAAAGGCAAACAGTGTGTATACTTTACGATTTAAATCCAATTTTCTTAATTCCAATTATTATTATTTTAAAAATAATAAAGCATAATGGGTTAGAATCATACTGGCGATTAATATACTTTTATAGTTAATAAATAATTTTGTAGATTTTTCTATTTTTTTTATGAATAATATATGTTGATATTGATATGGACAGTAGTAGTGAGCACCAATCATTATTAATTATATATATATATATGTTATGTATTAACCATAGTTGCCGGAATCGGCCAATTCTGAGTGGAATCGGCCGATTCGAATCGGATCGGCGGCGTGCCGATCCGATTTCGGGGCCGAATCGGTCAGCCCCGAATTGGAGCCGAACTCACCCGATTCACCCCGATTCCGACCGAGTTGACTCCGATTCGGAATCGGGATGAATAGGGAAAAATCAGTTTTTTTTTAAATTACTAAAATACCGTAGGTTAATATTTATTAAATTATTTAAGTCTAGGTAAAATGGTAATTTTGATTTTAAAAACTTAAAATTAACCCGCTTCCCCTACACCGCTACCGCTCGTCCACCCTCCACCGCCCTGTGCCCACCCTCCACCGTGCGTCCCCGACTCTGGGCTCGTCGCTGACCGGGCTGCCGACCTCGCAACGTCACCACCGACGTGTGGCCGGACCGAATCGGCTCTGTGACGCACGAATCTCCGCCAACTCCGGTCCGCCGACGGTTCCTCTGACCGGGCTGCCGACATCGCCGCGGCCCTCGCAACCGGGCCTCCGATGTGTGGCCGGCCAACAGTGCAGTGGCTGCGAGACTCGCCACCAACGGCGGCGGCAGGTAAAGAGCGGAGGGTGGTATTCTCGTAATTAAAAGTTGACTCGAGTCTAACTCGAGTTAAAAATAATAATTAATTCTAAATAATTAAAAAAATCTTTAAAAATACTTAAAAATATCATAAATTATAATGCAGAGAATAATATCAAAATAATATTAATATCTAATTTTAATATATTTATATTATAAATTGTTAAATTATTATATATGACCGATTAAACTAATTTGGACTGATTAAATTAAACCAATTTCCGATTCCAACTCCCTACAAATCGATTTTGATTCCGTTTTTGCAACCGTGGTATCAACGGCCTCGTACCCGATCTATGTCCGTCGCACGCCCTTTAGAAAATTCCAATTTCATCCCCTCCAAATTTTGAATTCCGTCGACTGCCGCCGGGGCCATGTCCGGGAGCGCCGGGGCCGACTTCCATCTGCCGGACGAGATCCTGGCCGTGATCCCGACCGATCCGTACGACCAGCTAGACTTGGCCCGCAAGATCACCTCCATGGCCATCGCCTCCCGCGTCTCCAACCTCGAGCTCGAGAACGGCCGCCTCGCCAAGAGACTCGCCGATAAGGATCGCGCCATCGCCGATCTCGAGGACCGACTCGCCAAGTCCGAAGCCCGCCTCCGCGATGTCCTCGATGAGAATGTGAGCTCTCTCTCCTACTTCTCGTTTTCGTTTTTGGTCCGTCTCCTATAATATATATAATTATTTTATACAACATTTCTTTCTTTTCCTGTTGTGAATTGGAAAATATGTTTTTGTGGAGTTGGATAGTCTCTTTCGCCCAAAAAACGTAAAAAGGTTCAGTTTTTGCTTGTGGTTAATTGACATTTTTGCTTAATCAATGTATGTTTGAAGACCAAGTTATCAAGTGAGCGCGATGCCATGACCGCCACAATAAAGAAGTTGGACCGTGATTTGGCAAAGGTGATGATTGGCAACTTTCTGACTTGTTTACTAGGATATTGAGTTTAAGTTTGGTTTCTAGTACTAGTTTTAAATTTATTCTGCCAAAACATGCTTTCATATGTAAGTATAACCCAGTGTTCTAACTAACTGCTGCTTGCTCTCCATAAATGTATATATACAGCTGTACTGTTGATAGTTATTGTGTCTTATAAATTTTCCCATTGGCCTTCTACATGGTTTTTCAATTTCGGAGTACCCATCTACTCGAGTTGATGATTCTTGACTTTCTTTCATTTTTCAGAAGAAGTGGAAATTTTAGTTAGGCAAAGAGTTGAAGATTCATCACTTTCGATCTTGACATACTTTTATTATTCACAATGCACCATCTTTTCCATGCTACGGAAGTCAGAATTTCGGAGATCATAGTACCTGCTCATTTGCATATTCGCATTTTTCTAACATGATGATTTTGTAGGCTTGTAGGTGTATTGCTCGCAAGCATGATAATAGTTCTATTGAAGCATGTTTACTTTTTGAAGGAGTCATTTACTTTTATCATCTATTTTTTTGTGAAAGTATTTGTAGACAATTGATTAGGTTATACTACACTGTATTATAGAGTGCTTTCCATCCTTAATGTTGCAGAATGCAGAGTTTAGGGATGCTAGTGCAATTCACGTCAGGCTGAAACAACTGATATGCTTTTTTCCTTGACAGCTGGAGGCATTTAAAAGGCAACTGGTGCAGTCACTCAATGATGATAGTTCACCTGTACGTAAAACAATAGCTTTCTCTCTTTGTCTACCTTCCTAGTTTCAATGCTTATCCTTAGATTATCACGCAGTTCGTAAACATGCCAATATGCTCTATTCGGGGTCCATCTCATGATCTCTGTTGAGCTGAGATCATAACATAGCTTTCCGAATGTGTTATGTAATCGAAAAAACAAAAAAGCTTCCGAAACGTCGTGTATCTCCTCTTGTGGTAATCTTTATTTTGATCCTCATATTGGATGATCTAGGCATCCTGCCAAAATGAAGGCCTTTTACCAATGTTTCTTTGTAATAATCCAAAGTTGTAAACCATGCGCTGGCGAGAATCTGAATGGGTGAACAAAAAATACAAAATTTTAGTTATTCATGATTAGTTTTTGTCATCAATCAAGGTAGCTTTGGTTTGGATGGGTGAGAATGTAGAGGATAGGAGAGGATTCTTCATACAGTGTGAAATGATTTCTTTCACATTCTTGCAATGTCAAGGGCATTCAGCAAAGGGCATATAAAGTTTTTTTATTTTTATCAGCATTGTTATCGTATATCTTACCAAATTATTGAAAAGGCATTGTGAAATTAACTTTGCTAATTAAAATCCCACTTCCAGTGCAAAGATGGTACTAAAGAAATATAGTTATTTTAAGAGAACTGTAGGAAGCACACATAGAAGCATGGTTATGTTTACGACTTTATTTGTGTATTATGGTGACAGAAGATGCATCGATGTCGAAATGCTTTGCAACATCTGAAGTGAGAATTTCATTTTGAAAGTTCACTTAAGTAGTCCAAATTACTTAAATATGAAATCTTGTTGGGGTCTTTGGGAGTAGCTTTGTTTGTTTTGGATCTTCTCTAGTTTTTTGGTTGGCAAATAAAGACAACAATAATGCCTTTTTTTCTGCAGGTCGAGACAGTTGATATTGGAATCATTGACCAATCAGGGGCCAAATTATCGACAATTGAAGGTACAAAGTTAAATACTAGACATTCAATCTCTTCTTAATTTGCTTTGGATAAAAAAATCTCTTCTTCATTTATGACAAAATACTTGGTCTATATCATTGAGGATGCCTTTTCTCTTGTAACTGATTTTATATTTTTTGCTACCCATCTTCGCATGAAGGTCTAAATGGGAATACAACATCAAGTTACAGTGGTGGCTCCGTGAGTGATGCACTGAAGATTGTGAGTTCTAGACTTCTTTTGCATCTTTGATTATGTCCTAGATTCGTATTCTGCTATATTCTGCTAGACTGATAGGAAGTCTGTTTGCTTATTGGCAGCTTCCAAGCAAATGTTTTCGTTAACTCCATATATTTCCCCGAGATTGACTCCTGCTGCAACATCAAACGTGACATCAACCAGTGGTTCCCCCAGAGGATACTCAACTGTTGTATCACCAAGAAGTGTCTCTGGAACCACATCACCTACAAAATCCCATTTAGAAAATCGAAGTACTTTGCCATCATGGTACCCTCCGAGTACCAAGCCTTCAGCTCCTACCTCTCCACCGCATGGACGTTCTGTTGCAGGTGGAGCCTATGGTGTAGATATCAACATTTCAGAATGAGTTTTTGTTTTTGGAAGAAAACATTTCAGAATTGGTTTACCTTCATACATTTTCATTTTCTTGCCATTACTTTGTATGTGGTGGCTCATCGACATGAATGCTCGCATCACTTTCCTTTTTCTCCACTGGATTTCAGGCCGCCATAGGATTGACGGAAAGGAGTTCTTCCGTCAAGCTAGGTGAGCAATAATGTCCTTATTTCTTGGGAAAACTTGGCCACTACAAAAGTTGGTGGAGTTTAAATGTTGGCTGATACCAATTTTGCTGATAATCTCATATAATTTCAGGAGCCGACTCTCATATGAACAATTTGGTGCTTTCCTCGCAAACATCAAGGAGCTCAATGCTCACAAACAGTCACGTGAGGTATATGGCACTGACAATTTAAGATGGAATCAGCTAATCACCAAAAGCTTTTTCTTGCAATTTTGGTTTGGAAACAGCTCTTTCTTGCCATACCGACAATGCCCAGTTTTCTTCTGCGTAGGAAACTTTGAGGAAAGCTGAAGAGATATTTGGCACTGACAACAAGGATCTTTATCTATCGTTCCAGGGGTTATTGAATCGTAACATATCCTAGCACATAATCTTGCAACAACGTTGTTTTATTGAATTTCAGGTTTCTCTCTTCACCATGTGAGAAGTTTACACTATCTTTTGTTTCATACTGACCAAAAATTCATTTTTATTCAGGTGGTAATTATCTTCTTGTTCTTTGAAACAAGTATTAATCTTGTTGCTGCTGCTACGGTGTAAAGAAATTGTGATATAATTAGCGGGAATGCTTTGGAATTAATCATTATTAATTTGTGATAGTTATTCCATAAGTGATTGGCCAGGTAATCTTGGACGCTTTGTAGATCATTTTGTATGCTCCTTTTTTCCATGTCCGACTATAGTTTAATTTTATTGTGTAGCTTTCAAGTTATTGATTATGGAGAAAATTTCCCTGTTCCAACCATTTCAGAACTCTCTTTGCGCTAGTCCATGTTTACAGAAGAATGAAACTTTTATGGCTTCAAAGTGATTGATGTTTCTTCTGTTGGACCTCCGTTTAACATTTTGTTTGTAGTGATCTACGCCGTTTGTTGTTTTGGTGCGAACAACATCACTGAGGTTACAAATTAAAGCCTAAGAAATTAATATTAGGTAAGATGTGGCATGTGTAACTTATTCAGATAAATTTTAATTTTATACATAAAATTTTATTGAATAATAAAATAAATTAATAATTTTTTACCTTAAATATAGATTGTAATTGATATTAAGTATATTTTATTTTAATTAAAAGATAAATTATAATTATTTAATTTTTTATTATATTTTTAAAAATAAGTAGACATAATAGAAAGTAAAAATTGAGATTAGTCAGACTTAAATCTATAATTTAATATCTTATATATAAACTTTATTTAATTTTAAAGATATAATTTATTTGAATAAAAAATTAAATTAATTTTTTATTTTATATTATATTAATTTTAAAGATAATTAGGCATATTCTTATTAGGAAAAAATTAAAAATTGAAATTAGTGGGCGTAGATATAAATTTTGATTAATTTTAAAAATATATTTTATTTGAATAAAAAATAAATCATATTTTTTATTTTATATTATATTATTTTTAAAGACAATTAGATTAATTCTTATTATTAAAAAGTTAAAGGTTAAAGTTAATTAAATTTGAACTCTTGATTTTTTAGCGTAAAAAATATTTTTATTATTTTTTTAAAATTAAAATTAGTTAAATTTAAACTTGCGACATTAAATATTTTATTATATATATATATATTTGTATTTTAATTGACTGATTCATTTAAACTCTTAGGTTAATATTGAATTCTTTATTTTATTAATACAAAAATATTTATTAATATAAGAGTAGAATATAGATAAATCATTTCACCGTCACTGATGTGGCTTCGTTGTGCTGTACATTATCAATCTCGTATATACCATTAACTCTAGTGGGACTCCACATTCGTGTTGTCATGTTGATTTGTTTGCAATTTGGCTATCACTTTAAAAAAGAAAATATCATAAATAATTAAGTTTCAAAATATTCTTTAAAAATAATTAAAATTTCAAAATTATATCATATATAACTAAATCTTTAATTATCATTTTACATATTGTCAATTCATATATTTTACTTATATTTAATTCATAATTTTTACTTCATTTATACAAATATTTTTAATTTAATTTTAAATTTTCTTAAACACATTTTCTTACATTTTATAAGATGAATTATATTTAATTTTTTACAAAATATTTTATTTAAAATTAAAATATATAAGATAAAATTTTTTAAATTTCTAATAAAACATGACAATTTTAAATTTAAATTTCAAACCCCCGAAAATCATATATTTTTTCTTTTCAAAATAAATATAAAAATTTTACTTTTGATGTTTACCACATGAATAATATAATTTTACAATCTACTCATTATTTATTAATAAATATTTTTATTTTTATATAAGAATTTAGTAATCAGCAAAACTTTTAATTTTTATCTACTTTATCTTAACAAATATGAGTTTTTATTGGCAAACGAAAAAAATAATAAGATTTGGTTATGATTGATATAATATGCAAGATGCATGTAATAATAAAAATTTGGCTATTTTTAAAAGAATAATTTTAAACTTAGTTATTTTTTATATTTTTCCAAAAAATCAAATACTGAAGCTGTCTTCTTCGTCGACACTGAGATTGCAAACCTCGACTCTGGTTACAGTTTTGGAACAACAGCCAGAAAATGCAACCATGAATCATAAGCATTCGAAAGCAATATGGCACAACGCAACCAACAACAGTCAACATTCTAGCAGTTCGAAACAATATTTTAGCAATAGCTCTGCAAAACCAACTCATTTCATTGCTACTTCCGGTGCCCTTCCAAACTAAAGCATTGTTTGAGATAGAAAAAGCTAGTAATAACGAAATCCAGCTCGCTTCTCAAAGGAAGCCGACGAAGTACGAACAAATAAAAATGAAAAGGAAATTTATACACACCAATGATTGGAGCTGCAGTGTTTATTAAAGTCACCACTTAACATCGATGAAAGAAGACAGAAAACAGCAAAAAGAAAAAAGAAAAACGAGGACAAGGATCAACCCAACAAAGAAAACGCAGTAAACATGGATTGCATCTTCGGTAATTCGTGTCCTTTCGTCCAGTAGAAAATGGCACGCTAGCCACCCACAAATTGTCATTTTGCACCTATAATGGCTAGCTCCTAAGATCAGGCTAAAGCTGTAGTTTTTACACATTCTCCATTCCATAATTGTATTCAACTGCTAGACTATACAACTATTCCTTAATTGTATTCAACCGCTAGACTATACAACTAACTAATGTTGTAAGCTAAAATTTTCAAATTCCGACTTCAAAGGATAAGCAACAAGTATTTTGTGACAAACATTCTTGAACAATGGACAATTGTCTTTAAGAAATATAGATACGATAGAACAACTTGAACCTGGGCATCATAATCTGAACAAAGACTCACCCGTTGCAGACGGAGAATCAGCCAAGGTGCAGGCTGATGGCACCAAATGCAAGTGAAAAACTGCCAAGATAAAACTCATAAACAAGAGAACAAAGCGTAGTACATTAGAGGACAAAGACAACGACATCACGGACAAAGAAGGCAATATAACAACAGGCCAACACTAAGTCTTAATCTTTGCCTTCTGAGTGATAACCTGAAAATTTTGATCCCAAAAACATAATGATGATACTTCAACTGCTGCTCTCTCCAGAAAACTTGACATAAAGCACAATGTTCCATTACAAGCTCTCATATGAAGTGTCCCTCTGTTTACTACAATTGAGGTAACTTCCTCTGCTTGTATCTGGAAGGCTCAAGTTGGCACCTTCTTTCTTTCTTTTCTTTTTTTTTCCTTTTCTCTCTCTCTCTCTCTCTTTTCTCCCTGTTTCTGATTCACAACTACTATTGATAAATCATTGGAGCAAGCAACTGCATTCTCTCCTTTGAAAACAACACATAATCAAGCAGCATTCTAAAAACAGTAGTAGACCATATAAAGCTTGTAAAAACTTTTTTTAAAAAAACCCCATTTTGCTACAAGTGGAGGCGACGAAGATAGATTATGAATACGAGATGCAACAGAAAAACATTTACAAGAAGGTGATTAATAATTAATCAGAGAAAAGTTGGCATACTAAGGTATCATGGTCAAGAAAAGACTCGGCTACGAAGTATGAATTCACATAGAAAGCTAAACAAAAAAGGCTCCAAATCAGAGGTCTATCATATTAATTATTACCTACAGAAGAATATACCCACCACCATATATGTTTGTCAGAGAACTCCCAGCACTCATATCATATCAACAAATTGAGGAGCTATTGATGGAGGGATCGCTCGAGAACCAACTTCAATCGCCGAGACAACGCATCGAACTCCAACGCGCGCTGCTCTCTCCACCGACTGTCAAGATCGTTCGAAGTCGATGACGACGAAGGCGCAGTATCAACGTCAAGAGCCGCCTTGACCTCCTCGAGCGCTCCATCAAAAACGTCCATCACAGCCTTCGCCACCACACCTCCGAGCCCACCGGACGGCAAAGAACCAATCTTTTCCTTTTTCCGATCCCACTCTCTCACCTCCGGCGGCGGAGGAGGAGGAGGAGGAGGAGAAGAAGAACCCGGCTTTTCCGCCTCATCCTCCTCAGCATGTACCTCCTCTTTGTGCGGCTCCGGGCGGCGGTGCTGCGCGGAGGGCGGGCGGGCGGGGTTGACTTGGAGGGTCCGATGGCGGTGGAGGATGGAGGCGGAGAAGGGGGAGGAGGCGGCGAAGGAAGGGTGCCAGAGCTGCTTGGAGAGGTGGAAGAGGGATCGGTCGTGTGGGGTGAGGTGGGCGGAGTCGAGGCCGCGGGAGAGGCGGGCGGAGAGGGCGTGGAACTTCTTGCGGAGGCGGCGGAGCTTCTCGGAGAGCTGGGCCTTGGTGTAGGGGTGGGCGGTTGTGGTGGAGAAGCGGTCGTAGAAGCGGGAGAGGTCGCGGGGAAGGAGAGGCCGTCGGCGGCGGAGTCGAGGAGGCCCTGCAGCAGGCGGGTCTCGTCCGCCTCCGGCCAGATGCGCTGGAACTTGAAGGGGGCGGCTGCTGCTGCTGTGGTAACACTTGCGGTTGTTGTTGTTGTTGAGACGGAGGAGGTGGTGGAAGGGTAGAGGGGGCTTGCGTTTGATGGGGAGCTTGTTGGGTATGAGGGGATCGGCCATGATCGACGGATGGTTTGAGGAGTGAGGTGGGGTGGATCGGAGAGGTCGAGGTCCCTTGGCAAACAGCAGCCCCAACAAGGGTTTGGTGCGGTAGGGAAGAGACGCCGCTGCGCCTAAGTCGTTTAGCCCTTTAGGCTGTGAACTACATCGATTTACTTCTTGTTGCTCATTGGCTCAACCCAAACTCGGTTTGATTATATCTTCTTGTGCTTCCATTCCTTCCTTTATTTCGTTTTTACTCGACCTTACCTTATCTATCTACATGAAATAAATCGAAATTAGTAGACTTTTATTCTAATTTGAAAAAAAACTTATTTCCCCCTCATTAACATCACAAAATTATGTATTTTTGGCATTAAATTTAATTTATTATAAACACTTTACACAAATATATATAAGATTACTTCAGTTTCAAATTAGTTCAAATACAAATAGGCTTGATCCGATCACACCCACTCAAAATTTAAATTAAATACAACTAAACCTTACTAATTACATTGGATTCTTTGACTTAAAAATTAAAAAATTCTTTTAAGTCGGGGATTGAAATTTTAACACCAACTAATTTAGACACGGCCAACAAAAAAATTTAACAATGTCCCAAGTTTTTTTTTTGAAACAAGATTAACGTGTGAACTTGTTAAAATCAAATGAGAAATACGTTGACTTCTTTAAGCTATTCATTATGTTCCTGAAATCAAATTCAAATGCATTTCCATTTTTCTAAAACAAATCTTCCAAATCCGAGCCGCCAAATCGTAAAGTTAACACTTTTGTTGCCCAAGCTCTATGCGCAAGTAATTACAATTGACACATATGTTCGACCAGGTAATTGCGCCTAATAATAGGGGAGGAAGATCCCTAATTTATTACGACTTTCCTATTTAAGGAAAATGATATAAGTGAATCTTAACTATTATTAAACATTTTTTCTATTTGTATTAAAAGTATATATTAAGAGATATATATTCATGTAAGAGTCTTAATAAGTTTAACTATAAATAATATTCCCCCAATAGAAAACAGTATCGTTGGAAAAAAGGTTTTGGTGCTTAGGTTATAAGGATTTAGGTTATGGATCCTAATTCTTATTCTATCTTGTTAAGTATAATCAACGTGTGAGAATATCATGATCTAATCCATAAGGTATAAGGTAAGCTTCCTGATCTCTGATTTTTTAAAATCTTCAACATACAACAAATACTGCAAATCATTATCACTGTAGTCTTCCTGTTCTGGTTTGTATATTCCTCTCTATTTTTTCCCCATTTGTCGATATTCTAATCAGCGGTTGCAGGCGATAATATTGTTTTTAATTTCTTTTTGACAACTCCAAAGTCAGATAAGTAGGTGAGGCTCGGCTATATATAAATGCCGGCACATCCATACATCGGCAGCAGTCACAAGTACTGAAACTCTGGCCGTTTCACAAGCTTTTGGGTGCACTTCGGTTTGGAGAAGGTAGAAGTTCGATATTGGGGGTGCAATTCTGGCCATGGCGGACATCGGATTAGCGCCCGAGTATCAACGTGATTGCAGCGCTGCTCACTTATGCTTTCAACTTTTGGATGGCCTTCCAAGTGGGAAAAGCCCGTAAACTGTACCATTTCTCTTCTCTTCCATATCATATATGTGGTTTCTCTTCTACAATTTTGAAGTTCTTTTTTATTTTAATATATATGTATATATACGAAAATACTGCTATATATATATATATATATATATATATTATGAACTCTAGATACAATGTTCCCTACCCAACCCTTTACGCCTCCGAATCCGAGAACAAGAACGGCAAGTTCTTCAACTGTGTGCAGGTTGATTATGTCCTTTTATAGGTTGAATTAAGGAGGACAACCTTAGAAAACATAGGTACATGCATGAGTTGGTAAAGGCTACTGGAGTGTCGATGAATTGGTTATTTGGGTAGAGGGGGCATCAAAACTCGTTGGAGTTGATGCCAATATTTTTGGTCTTGCTATTGCAGGGTGGTGTCAAACATCCCGGCCTATCTGCGCTATTCGGTGCTTTCTATGTGCTGGGCAGGTACTTCTACTTCAAGGGCTACGCCAGTGGAGATCCCAAGAACAGGCTCAAGCTTGGGTACGAAAAAATAACCGTTGTCGACGATCTCTGTCTTTGAATAATTTATATATCCATCACTTCGACGTTTTTCTAATATTCGTGGAAGCTTCTGTTGATTTGTGGAATTTCTCTTCCCCGTTTTTTGTAGAGGGATCGGGTTCCTCGCTTTGTTGGGGCTCAAAATCTGCACGATTTCTGTAGCTGTTAGTCTGATTCCGTGCGGCATGAAATGGCCTCTCTCTTGTTCATCGTTTGACAAGCACGAGTAGAAAGTATTTCCTGTTTTCAGTCAATAATAAGATTGGTTTCCATTCCGGGTTTTTTCTGTATACTACCATGATGGTAGTTGTAACAGAATCTTTTCAATACTAGTCTGATTCCAGTGATATAGTGGACTTCAACCATTTGATTGACAACCAATAACTAGTCAGATAATTTGAGCAACAAAGCTGTGTAAAAAAATAAACATAAATTTGCAGGAAAAAGTTTGCTATTTCCCCTTCTCTATTTATTTACGAGTCACATGGACTAGCCGAAGTCTAGCTAAATTCGCTAAAATGGGAACTTCTCAATTACAAGCCCTGGGGATCCATTTAATAATTTTATTGTCTTTTATCAAAGAAGATCACTTCGCTTGGAAAACAAAAAACAAAAAAAAAGATCCCTTCCCTTTGAAAAAAAAAGAATCACTTCGATGGAAACTTATCTTGGCGAAAAAAAGAAAATCACATTGGCTATTCAAGATTCGGCTTTGAAGAAAACTTTAGGGCGTAAAATAAACTAACTTAACAAGAGAGATAAACTAAATAAACATATACGACTCGTACGTATTCTGGCTTATAAGTAGCTAGTACCGTTGCATCTTAATTAACCCCCTAACAAATCATGATAATATACTTAAAAAACCTAGAACATCTCAGGTGCAAGTAAATAGGTGCAGCTAATAATTTTCATTTTATGAACCCTACCAGTTGATCACATAATATGGATAGGCACTTGCATAAGATGTGTACAGATTAACAGCCACTGCCCATATCCGAAACTCTTGGGTAATTTCCACAAACGCCACACTTTATTTTTATTCTTTCCTTTTCTCACACAAACGCCACACACTTTGTGTTTGCCTTCATGCACAAACCAAAGGAAAGAAGAATCTAACCTGTGACGCCAACAATGCACTTCATACGCCCTCCGGGTTCCACCTACGCAGCTACACTAACAAATTTTCCGTTTAATTCAGAACTTTGTTTTTTTTAAAGAATTTTTTTGAAATTTATGCTATTAGTCATAAAAAAATTTAGCATTTATAATCACATTAATCATAATTCAAGATCCGACATTTTTCAGGTATCTAGTGAAAAAAGTAAGCATTATGCAATACAAGTTCCAGCAAAAGTTGAAATAGTCAAAGGCTGTTCTATTTAGCACAAAAAGAATCTAAATCTTTAAAAAATGTCCGAGCCCAACACAAGATCTTTTCTGAATCAACTTGTAAGCCATGAGGTCAGCAATCGCCATCTTGCTGGCCAAGCAACCAATTTTTTGATAATAATAATCAGCAGCTAAGGTCCACCAAGCTTGCTGAAGTTATCCATAGTCAACAGCAAACGTAGTATTAATAATAATATTACATTTCAATGCAACATGTTTGCGAAATTTAAGATAATAGGACACATCTTAAAGCGTCACCAAGGGGTTGTTATATTATCAATCTAAATAATATTCTTGCAGCAAACTTACTACCACCCAGAAAACATTGATTAGATAACTCTTCCGTAAGCCTATGTCCTCGATGCTTCATTCATTCAAGTACTTTTTGAACAATGCTTTAGAGATGGTGAGACTATCTCCAACTGCCTTGACAGGGTATACGTCGGTGCTCGCTTGCCATCGGTTGGAATAAGATATCCAGTCTCTTCTCCATTTCTCCATCTCAAATTTCTTGTTCTCTCGCAAACTCTCCAGCGTGTAATTGAAATACATACTAGCCCTTGGAAGATAGTAGTCCCTCAAGAGTCCACTCCAGAATTTGTTTGCTGAAAGCAAATAGAATAATCAGCTTAACCTTAGGTCAATGTCAAATTTCCCAAAGAAAATAAATTCTGGCCGTACCATAATCATGAAGTTTACTCTGATTTGTGCTTGTGTTGTCATACCACATAGAAACTTGAGTTCTAGCGTTCCATTCATACTAATACAATAAGAGACTATACATTAAAAATAGAAGAAAATATATAAATCAGTCACTATAAACCACAAATTACGTCTGCTATTACCTGTTTCATATCCTGCTGATTCACCGCTAGTTTTCTTGCACTTTCTAACCATGATCCCAACAAGAAATTATCATCAGATGCAAGAAGAGTATCAATGTCCAGTATCATGTCAATAAACTTTTGACCGTGGGTTGCCAAGTCATGGACATTCCTTTTGCCAAAAGCACCCAATGCATCCAAGTATACTCTATTAGCTAACTTTGACAGTGCTTGCCGAGTAAGGTCGACCAAGTCATATCTGATATAAAGCAATGTCCAGTAATAAATAAAAGCTGCTAACTTCACCGTTAAATCTTTGAAAATCATGTTTTCCCGGCAGCTTCTTTATTTTTGTAAATCTCAAAAACATTAATTCTCATCGGTGTCTAACAAATTAGAAAGCCTATAAATGCAAACACCATACAGAAATTTTTAATCTAATTAAGTAAAAGATAGAAGCTTATGTAAACTAAAACAATCCAGTGGACGTTTAAGATCTCAAGAATAATCTGGCAAAAGCTCCTGAATTCGCCAGATTGTCTCTTTAACAGTCATTCTTTATTGCCCTCACCTAGATTAATTGCTAGAGCACAAGGAATTATTGTAATTAAGAACAGTAAACATTTTAGGAATGGGTGCCTACCGATAAGTAGGACTCTCTGATAGATAATCTCCAGAATCAAGGAATAATTTTAAGGCATCAACAACTTTTGCTTCTGAGTACCATAAATGTGGCCGAGGCAAACTGCTCTTTGTTTCCCTGAATGAAAATCTCGTATTCCCTTTCCATGCTAATGGGCCACGAAACTGGCCATGCGCATAAGTAATGCCTAACAATGACGAAGCATCAAAATCGGGAAACTCGACAATGAAATCTTTATTGTGATCCTACATCAGGGGAGAAACAGATGTGAAGAAAATAAGAAAACAAAAAAATGATGCATGGATAATGTACAGAATTTTGATACATATTTTGTATGAAGACAATTCAAATTAATTAATTTTCACCCTCTTGCTAGGTTCCTGCTAGAACATTAAATACATCTAATATCATGTCCTATTCAGAAAATTACGGCACAAGTTAGCAGAAATGTTTCGCTCTTCCTGCAAGCAGGCTAAGTAAACTGTTACATTTACAAAGCCCATCTACCTAAGACACAATCTTGCTATGTACCATGTAGCAATAAAATCTTATCTTTAGTACGGATATTTTTCAAATTTAATGTCCCCCAAAGCAATTGTCCCCCTTAAATTAAAGGCAGTCTTCAATTTAAAGGTCCAATGCTACTGAATACCTAGAAATATTCAATCTCCATGGTTGACAGAACATAGAAGGCCAGAATAGCCTTGCTCTACTAAAGGGAAGACATACTTCTGATCAAGATTTATCTTCCTCTCTTGCTCTGCTAAAGGGAGGGCATACATCTGATTGAGTCAAGATTTAGCTTCCTGCAGTTTGACGTTCTCAAACACCCTCAAGCTTACCCTTAACAGGAGTAAATACAGGGTATATTCATGTCTGTGATGCAGTGTATACAGATGTGCATTAAAAGCAAGCTTTGCATGTTTTAGTAGTTTATAACAGCATTCAGATTATGTTTGCTCAGGAACAAGAGCTTGCATGGAAATTGTGCCGTGTTGTATAACAGTCCAAATCTATCATATTCTTATTGATAATGTATGTGTATACTTAATGCACTGTGGCAAAGCTACATATATGATGACAAATGGCCAACATCTAGAAGTAAACTTATCCTAGAATCTCATAAAAATGCAGAAATGAATAGTCACAACACAAAATTTAACAAGACAAGTGTTTGGAATAAAAACAAATAGGTCATTTAGGAATAAACATACAGCGATTCCATCTGTGCAATTGTAGATAGTGCTGTAGAGAATTTTCCAAGCTGCTTCTATGTGATTTATGGCCTTTCCATATCTACGAGTAGCATAACTTCTTAGCCATTCCTAACAAAAAGCCAATGGATTCAACAAATAAACAGGTACAAAACACAGACACTACTATTATACAAGGTATTATACTAAAGATACTTATTTAATTTCATCTTTGATTAATAATAGAGATTATGGGGCCAAAGAAGACAAAAAGAAGCTTCCAATAATTGTCAAAGTAAACAGTTTGATATAAATATGAATGTAGACAAGGACTTAATGAAGGCAATTAAATAAAAGTAAAAACATGAGTTGAATTTAAATGAAATTGAAAAAATGAGTTGAATATATTATGGTTTATGACTTGAGTAAATACAAGGAACAAAATCTGTCATTAAAACTTAAATATTAAGGGATGATGATTTTCATATTCATCTGCTGGTTCAAGAAATACGCAATTATCATTAATTCACGATGCAAAATAGAGATACCACTTCAAACATAACATAGTGAGGTCCATGTATATTCTCTAATTCACGAGCTCAACCTATGAAACACCAGATTTATCATCTCTATATATTAACTTAGCTCAAGTGTGAAACTTTGATGTTTGTCAATTGCTGGTGATAACAATCCAAGACAGTTCGCTTTCACCATTGATGATAATATCCTTTATTAGTCTCAACCTTACACTGATGTAACTCATAAAATTGTGGTGTTCACCTCAAGTTCAACTTTCTCACTACGAAATGCCATTTCAGACATCAGCTCATATACAACTGGATTTTGTTCTATTCCTTCCATGCACATGCCAACACCAACCTAAATACATAAATTAAAAAATGATATTTCAGAATTCCAGTTCCCAAATTCCACTTTCCAAAAATAAGACATCAAGAGAACATTTTTTTGTAATAATTGCAGCAATGAAACAAAGCAGTGCTCATGCATTGCCAATTCCAAGCCTAGACAATAGAGAGAGTTAGCATCAGAAAGAGCATCCAGCCATCTAAACTTTGACATTTGTAATCACATAGATCCTAGTTTAAGTTTTATGCCACGACACCATTTTGGTATCAGATGGAAGAAGAAGATCAATGAAGCAAAACAAACCCATTTACAGAAAAAAATTGTGTACAAAAAGGCCAAATGCCTTTCTTTGACACCATGCGCCAACCAGATTGGGACAATCAAATGTGGAGCTGAGTCAAAACAAGTGTGTTGCCATTGCATAAGTTTCCACTTCACAAGAATCAGGAGCTTGGCCTGAAGTATTGCACTTGGCCTAAACCTCTACAAGACATCCCCATGTTGGCAGCCTTGATATATGAAAACTCTTTCTATGCAAAGGAAATCTTGAAAAGAAGCCACATATAACTCACGACAATTAAAAACATACTTGAAACTTTGAAATAATATGCTAAAATAGTGACCAACATTGTGAATACAACAACCAATCACACAATCAGATCAACAAGGGTAAACAATTAAAAAAAGTATTAGATGGGTTGACTTCAGAACATGTACAAAAGTTAAAAACCAATTGTCTGAATCATACAGGTAGAAAAGATTTTGACAAAATCGAGATGAATATATTCTGATGCCCAAGATTTCATACCACATAGCAACATGGGTGACACTCAAGATTCAAGCCATCACAAGAAAGAACTGGTTCATAAACATAAAGGCACAGATATAATGTATTGAGCTCAAAAGAAAAGAGGTTGAAGACTCATTGACCGAAGTTCACTTTGTGAGAAGTAGACAAATAGTAAAGAGAAGAGGTGCTCCGATGAAAGCAGGGTACATAGATGAAAACACCTCAGAATTTCACCATACAAAAGCAATCCGAACTCTCTTTAACTAGTAACAACATGTTCTACCTCAATTAGATTATCCAGCAGCAATCATTATGCAACAGGTACTACAAATTCATCATACCATGGTTGAATTCAGGCTCATGCGAGCGTCAATTGGACCGGAGGAAATTGCATCCATAAGACCATACATTTCAATATTTCCACCAAAATTATGCAGCATACACCTGTGATTTACAATGAGATGTGAATATTGCTACCCTACTAAATAAAAAGGAAGAACAAGTGAGTTGCTCTCACCAAACATAAGGAGTGCCATAGAAATGATTTGATTTTTCCCATATGGGTTTAACATCTGCAAATAAATCGAGGACGATCATCTTGCCTGATGGGACAGAATGTAGAAGTGCCTGACATGTTAAAACCCAATGAGAGTTATTATAAACCCACCTAGAAATGCTTTTATACAACATGAATAAGAAAGCATTGCCAGCTAGCGATTTCTACAACTATGTAAGAATTATTATCTGCCTAGACAAAAAACTTTCAGTGCAAAAATGCATGCATAGATTGATAAGTGGAAAAGGAACCTTAATTTTGAGAAGGGGAAAATTTCCAAAATTTGTTGATTCGAGGGATGAAAAAAGGTACATTATTGTTAGAGGGCCATTGGGTCTCTTTTCTATATAAAAGTTCCAAGGGCATAAAATGCCTTATTCTAAATAGTCAATACCCCCAAGTGAAAAAAATGTAAAAACGTCAGCACTCTTCAATGTAGGAAACTCATTTTTTGCAGCTATAAATACTTTGTGTACATGCATAAGATAGCCCATCATTATAGTAACCCAGATCTAATATGTATGAATCATGAAAAATAGATAAACTCCTTTCTACAGTTAAGATTTTAAAGATCTTATGTTTATTTATTCCAACCTTGAAGTAAATTTATATAGCACCAAAATAAACAAATTGCATGCAACAAAAAGAGCATTTCTTCTACTTGGCCAAAGCAAATATAATCGTAGAATAATTAAGACCCATGCAAAAATGAATTGGAAAAAAATGGATGTTGTATAGTCGATTTATTATGATTGCATATAAACTGAAGACATAAACCCATGCAAAAATTAGTTGGCAAGTTCTTTATGTGCATACTCCCCTAGGTAAAAAGGAGAATTGAATGAATTGATAAATCACTGTCATCATGCAGACATGTTTCTTGAGGAACATCATTCTTAACCATGACAAACTCAAGGAAATGTGGTCGTGTTACGAAAAGTGAGAACAAAAGAGAGGTCTTACTTTCATCTGCGGTGGTTGCCAAAATTCCGAATCTGAAGAAAACAACCATCCCTAGGCAATAATGATGAGAAAAATGTCACAAATAAACTTAAGGAAAAAATATGAAGCAAAACTTATCTCCAGTTCAAAGATCCCTTCAATACCATTAAGGCGACATTCATAATACAAAGGTCAATTACTCAATCAGCCGGCAAAATTTATGAGAAAAAATGTATACGCATCTTGCAGCACAAAAAATCTTTATCTCAGCCCTTATGCTTTCATTTGAAGCATATAACAAATTTATGCTAAGCATGAAACATACACATTATCCATTTACAAAGAAAGACCTTACCACCTTACCTGCATAAGCCAAACCGCATCCTCATCACCTCTAAACATAGCCTCATAAACTGCAGCCCCAAGTGATGAGATATATTTTGGGTCATTTGTGGGTGGAGAATTTTCATTGAAAGTGTCACTACATGAATTTAAAGTATGTCATTTCAGCCACTTCTGTTAAAAAATAATATGCACGTCTCATGAATTTTTTTTTTTAAAAAAAACAAGTCTTCAAATATTAGACTAAATTTGTTTCACTACTATGAGGGAAGCATGCTGCAGATCAATCATTCAAAGGAAAGTAAAGACAACTCATTGCAAAAGGGATATAATTTAATGACTGTTATGGTCACCATGAAATTGTAGATGCAGAGAATGGGATCAAAATCTTCACATTCAGCAAAAGGACACATAATTCAGTAAACGTCCAACAACATCCATGCATGCCAAAAACAATTGTTTTCTTGACGGACAAATAATAACACGACAGGACCTGATACCTAATTTTCACAAATCAAATCATCTCTAGTTGTAAACGAAAGATAGATGAGGATGCAGTCACCAAAAACCTAGTGCTGACTTTACTATATTCATTTCTAATTGGTAATACAAGATGGATAAGGAGATCATTAAAAAGATACTACTGAAACATTGAGAAACATTTCCAAAATTTTAGACAATTACATCAAAACAAGGTATGTTGAAAGGTTAATCCATGAGGAACAAATGGATTTTCCACATTGTTTGAATATGAATAAATAGACGAGATTAATTATTATCAGCAGCAACTGATACTTCAATGCAAGCTAAATTTAATATCAGCCGTTGGATTACAAGGACAGATGGATGATGAGGGTAATTTAGTTTATACAAAAAAAACACAGTCAAATGAATTAAATTGGTGGCCTAATATGAAAGCTACTGATATAAGAATATCAGCTGCAGCTGATACTAATCACTCTCATACAAGATTACTAACAACTATGAACTTGTAGAAGAAGTGGGCTGCAATGGAACTAGGATCCTATTATGCGCTAGACTAGGGTTTGAAGTAGATGTTATCTCTTTAAGTTTTGGCCCATTGGAGCCCAGTTGAAACGTAAGAGTTTGTAACATAGATATTTGGACTTAGATATAGATTTAGTGCGAGATTAAAAAATATGTTAAAAAGTATTCTAGTTAGACCTTGGCTTAAGAGAATAGAAGATATAGTGGTAGCAAGAGGAAAGCTATTGTTGGAGGTTCGTGGAAGAGGTAATCTTCACTTTAAAGTTATACATCACCACAAATAACATGATAATAGAACTGAATAATTTACTAAATATTAAATCTATCATGTAGCAAGATAAATTATGGTACATGCTTTTTGTGTTCATGCTTTAAATATTGTTTTATTTGGCATTTATTATCTTGTAAATTGATGGGTTTGGTGTCATATTATCTAGTAAATTGAAGGGTTTGTTTCACTCCAAATAATAAAATTGATAAGTAAAAATTGAAAGGCACTGCCGCAAGATACCCCAACTCACCATTGACCCTGCACCCACCCTTCGGGGGATTTGCCAAATATTCTGTAGATTTTTTTTTTGGTAAGATTATATTAATCTAATTTTAGTATTCATCATTGAAAATAAAGATAAAATAAAAAGACACCAATCACTACATTCACTAGATTTGAAGCACTAACAAGACAATATTCCAAGCATAAGCACGACAAAAAACATGTACCATACTCTCATAGTATATAAAAATATGTTTTTATAGCTCAATTCTCATGGCATTTTTTAATTCTAATATCAGGTCAATTGGCTACATATGCATTTAGAAGAAAGACTACCCCTTGTGGGAACATTCACATTCTCCCTTCCTCTTGCTACTTCATTGTCTTGAATTCTCTTAGACATAGATAACAAGGATTATATATGAGGTTGGGCTACTTAGTATAATTTGAATACCTTTTTAGAGTACTTTCCAAACCTAATAGAAACTAGATGAAACTATAACTCTTTTCATAGTTCAAAGTAAATCAATATTTATAATTCCTTAAAACAACAAAAAAATTTGACAATTCTAATGAAATTTAGTGAGCCAAAACTCAAAAAGATAATTTCTACTCCAAATCTAGCCCAATTCCAGTGGTCAGAATAAAGAATGTGAGATACTTAATATAAGTCAAATACCTTTTAAAACACTTTCCAAACCTAAAGATAAGAGAACTCTTTTCATTGATCAGAATAAATCAATATTCAAGACTAATTATGATTCTCAATAATAATAAAAATCTCTACAATTTGAGGTTTAGTGAGCAAAACTCAAAGAAATTACTTTTGCTCCAAATTTGGCCCAATCCCATGATCCTAATTTCATTGTTGTCCACTTATGGCTTAACTTCTACAACTCCATGATGATTACTAATTTTTACTTGAATTTAATGCAAAGTTCATTCATTATGTCTACTAAAAATTTGAATTAAGTAAAAAAACTTATATTTTAGGGAAACAATCATTAAGAGAGCTCAAGAGCAACAACATGATATATTTACATTTATAACATTAGACACATAAGAGAAGCTACTTGGATATAACTAAACATGCTTGTTAAGTAAATTTATATAGTATTAGAGCTAAAGGGCAGCGGTCTTGTTAGTGATATATACCCAGAAAAATATTAATTTGTTTGCACCATGGTGTTTCTAATTATTTGCCCCGTGTTTGTTCACGAGCTAAGCCTTCAAAATTTGCTTGTACATGAAGGGCAATGTTAAGTAAATATTAAGTGATTCCTTTCCTATTATCTTAAGTTTTTGGGATAAGTGATTAGTTCATCTAAAATTTACAATGCGAAATTACTAGCAACATGTTTGGTAAAACACGCATAATGAAAAAATGCTAGCCAATACTTGGTGAGAGCTACATAGAAAAGATTTAGAGATATATAAGTCAAAGTCTATAATAATATTTAGTGAAAGTAAACCTCAAATACACAATTTTGCATGGATGGATGCCCCTTGTGGCACCAACCCTCCTCCTTTATTCCGGACTTGGAACTAGCAATGCACAAGCATTGGCGGAGTTCAAAAAATTGTGGACGTTACTGCCAAATTGTTTGCTGAATGTGGTTTGTTTTGCTCAATTTATAAAGCAAGTCTTCCCTGAATTGGGTCTTCATGGACATCTTCCATCTTGGAACAAGTTTAATAATCAATATCTATATTAGTTAACTACCAAGCCAAGCCAACTACAATTTACAGATAATCATTATACTCCAGATTTCTAGTAGTTAATACTTTCTAACGACTGGGACTAAAATGCTTCATAAAATTTCCTCTAGATAATTGCACACCATGGATAAAACACATCTAATTTAACTTAACCATCAACAAACAATCACATAAGATAGCAAGAAAACTATAAATTACCAATTGTATATGTCCGTTACATCGCCATATTCTGTCAAAAAATAGAAGGAATATAGAAGTGAGAGGTGAGATGGCAATAAAGGAACATTTCTAGAGGGTGTAACTTAGGGTAATAAAAAGCAACAAGAAAACCACTCATTAAATTAGCAAATATAGGAAATGTCACAAAGCCAAGTATTATTGTCTTATCCCACAAATAATACAACAAGTTGTACACAAACTGAAGTACTCCCGAAATAGTTATGAACACAAATTTTTACTCTGCTTTCACAAGTACAAGTAAGCAGTCAAGTTAAAGACTATTAACGACAATCGCTTTAGAGGATAGTTCTCTATTTGCCTGATGCAAGACCTACAATTTCAATAAACACATGGAAGGATTATGGACAACCCTTTAAAGAACAGAAAGTTCTATATTAGATATAAGCTATTGCAAAAAAATTCAAATAAATAAAATATATTTGAGGCAAAGTGAAAAAATTATGAATAAAATAAAAAACAACAAATAAAATAGATCTTGAGGCAAAGTGAAAAAATTATGAATATCTTTACGAAGGCCTAAGCATGAACATCATACACTGCAAAAATACACACAACTCAACTATAAATCACATTTCAGTTATTAGATATTGGAGAAAGGAGGCATAGTGTTAAATAGATGCAATGAATTAGCGCAGAGAAGAAAATTAAATTTGTATTTTGAGTAATGTTCCCTCACTAAGTGCTGAGAATTAAGCAAGACCTTTATTTATAAATATTACCTATTTAAATAGTAAAACTTGTAACCAACTCCTTACTAAAATTAATTTTACATTAACATCTGATAGAAAATTTTGCTTGAATAGGCTATGGGTGCTGTAATGAACATCCTTTGATTGATTGATATAGCACACATTGCATCAGAACACACAGTTCTTCTGAATGAGACACATCATACCTTTGATTTGCTGATAAATAAAAGCTTTCCCTATGTCAACAAACAAAGGATCTGCAGGGTCAAGGAGGAAGGTGCAGCACCAACGAGGATCAGAATCAACAGTATTCCTGCAGTGAAGTAAAATGAAGTAAAGATGCCTGAAACTTTTACATGCAGATTCCACAATTGAATTTCAAAAGCAAAATTCATTAGAATATGAGATTCTCTACCATCAAACTTTGACACAGCCCAGTACGCACATACTCTTCGAGAGCCACGTAGTTGAGGGCTGTCTCATTATGATAAGCAATCATGATTTACTTCATTTTGATATTTACAACCCAGATAGTATTCAATCGTAGAAATGGAAAGAACAAGCAAAAAGACCACACGACAAGTGGATCCCCTTCACTCAATATTGTCAGATTAAAGATCAAGTTATATGCACCTTATTTTGGCTGATTTTGTTGCATTGCCACTATCAAATCACTTTAGTCAATTACAACTTTAAATCTAAGACATCATCTTGGAGTTTACATCCTACATTTTTATGATACAGGTAATGATGTAGAGCATTGGCTTTTACCATCAAATAAGTAATTGTGTAATTTTCTTTTTGAGATGCATTTTTTTTGTGGTGAGCTTGCAGCTCATTGAAAGGGCATCCCACCAAAGAATTACCCAATTCTTCGAAAGGCCCAAAATTTTTTATGTTCCACCAACCAAAAACAGCTGATGATGAGAATTTTCATAGCCATCTACGACTAAAGGACTAGCTAGAAAGTAATTTCCAACGTAATTAAGATAGTTAAACATTCAATACCAAACTACCAACTAAAAAGTTAAATTTGCACTCAGGTCCCAGGGCATTACATTTCAGGTGAGAAACATGAAAGGCAAGTTTTTTTAACAACTTCAACAATCCATCCCACATTTGAAGAAGACAAAATATTATAGCATATTCTTGTCCTAAAGAAGAAATACAAAATCTATTTCGAGACGGACAATGTTAAATCATACAAGCACGGCAAGTGATCATAAGCTAGTTAAGAGGGGGAGGCAGCAAATTAAGGGGTAAGATCCAAGCCAATCTAAAGGTGCATAAGGCCTCCCACGCACAGCTTCTTTAACAGCTAAAATTTATACAGTTATATGAAAAATGAAGTAAAATTGGTGCAAACCAGGATTCTAAGATCATGAAATTCTAAGAGTAAACTCCCTCTTGTATAGGGCCAAAAATAAGTGTCAAAAGATGTAAACAAGAAAGCTTAAAATTTTTGGCAACTAAGATTTCAAAACAAAATATCAGCAAAAAAGAAAAAGAAAATACCAATCTCCGAGTCTTGTAATTTTAGCTAAAGGAAATACTCTTTTCAGTGCTGCTGGAACATTCCCAGAGAAGGATGGCAGAACTGGTATGATTCAAAGCCCTTTGAGTCAGTCAATTTTCAAGAAGATATTTACCTGCGTGTGATAATTGTAATCAATCTTTACCTGTAGCCAGAAAACAAAGTAAATATGAGTCAAAAAAAAGAGAACTTTCAACCTGGAGTCATGCCAAGTTCTAGCATACGAGACAGTATTTTCTTTTGCAAGGCCAATTGTTGATCTAACCAGTTTTGTGAAAGAGGCCCACCCCAACTGTAGCAAAATGTTTTGTGTAAAAAAATAGTACACAAAGGTCAAAAAGTTCCTCAGCTGAAGAGAAGAAAAAAGGTCATAAAATATGTGCATTTATTACAAACATATTATCTTATAGAGAAGAAAAGGGATGCTAAGTGAAAGTTATTTGCATCAGCACAGATCGTTGTCAATACTAAATGTTTCATAGAAAGCTCCAATTATTGCTTTTTATTAGTGGAAAAATAAAAAGAAAAACATGAGACATTGGTTCTTTGGACTATGCAATCACTTCATTTCTGCAAAATATATATGCAATTATCCATGTAAAATGAAAGCAAGAAAAACCAGCTCCGTTGTCATGTTACCTACCCATGTAGATTTCCCATGCGAGCCCAAGCAAGAAAGGCTGGGCCACCAAAAAAGTCATCCAAATCTTCTCGACTAACATTAAATTTCTGCCATAATAGGATACAAAAAACATAAATAGCAAAAAGCCTAGAACATGCATGGTGGACACAAAATTCATCAACATAAACATCAATCTATTGTCTTAACTATCTTATGTTCGAGATTGATTGCCATAACAATCTATAGTCTCAAATGCCTCATGTTAGAATTAATCAAGAAGTTCAGCAAGGAAATAGAACAAAACAAATGGATAAATATAGATGAAAATATTGAGTGTCACCTGGAAAACCTTTTGCCAGATAGCCTCCTGTCCAGTAAATGCTAATGGCAAATTAACACCTTGAAGAGCCATCCAATCAATCTCTTTCTCCCATCTCTCCCAATCCCACCAAACAAAAGAATCTGTAAAACTCTACAAATACATGATCAGTCAAAATGAAGCATCTTTCAGAGTTCAGAAAAGCAGAAACTTGACCTTCTTTGTGCTCCCGATATAAAACACCCACGTGCAAATATTTCCATATAATTCCTTTTAGGAGATATAATAGCACTTACAGCTGGAAGTGACCACATTTTGATAGTAATTCCACGGAACAGGTCGTTTGATAAGGATCCCCCATCTTTTACAGGTGGAAGTGACCCTAATTCAGGGATAGAAGCTACTTGGATGCCACCTGTCTTGTCCCACGAAATGTGTGCACCACACCAGTACTTTAAGTACCAGTAGAGACCAGCTGCTATCTCCACTGCTGTGGTACCTTTGATACTGAAAAAGCAACATTTATTTTCCAAGAATACCAATTGTTTTTCAAAGCTTATATGAAGACCATTAACAACAAAAAATTGCACCAACATTCTAAAGAACCCATTGTTCACCACATGAATCAGAACAAGTGGCAACATTATAAGTCCGTCACGCCGCTAATTTTTTTTAAATGATAAAAGAAGGGATGATGGAAGAGGCAGAAATATTCCCAGATAAAGCTGGTAAGCAAATGGTTTAGATTGAAATGATAAACACAAAGGCAAGCAGTATATGGAATCGTTATAATTATTTCTTTCGGAGCATTCTTATACGTGATGCAGAAACACCTTTTGTCTCATCTACTTTGAAACAACAACTGCGAACTGTAAATAGGAAAGAAATTGCTCCTGTAGGGAGGCAATCTACATTCCACACACATAGAAGGAGCTGCATAAAAGCAGTTGAATCACCAAGAAACATATAAATGTGTACTAACGATTGATTGAATTCATGAAGTACATACATTATCTGCAGTTCCTTCTGGCTCGATAAGTTGGCGTTATCAATAAGAGAACAACTAGATCCACCGCAAACATCCTGAGCCAATCAAAGTACAAATGTCCATTACCATACTCTAAATTACTTTCAGACGCTGCACAATCCATTGAGGCTAACTCCATCGATCAAAAGACTCCTCTAAACACAATTCTTGTTCGCAAGAACTCGTCAAGAAAACCCCGTCAATACCAATCCATCCATTATACTTTAGTAAAATCAGAAGTAGGAGCAATCATTCAATCAATGCAAAGATGTTCAAACCTAGCTAAAACAGACAATGTGCAGTCGATCATCACTCTAACCTTCAAGACAAACTCAAGAAACTAGAGAGAAATCGCAAATAATTCCACCTTGTCGGAAAAGATAGCGAACTGAAAACTGGACTGATGAGAAGGAAGAAGCCTTCGGAGGACCCCGCGCGCAGCATATTCTTGACGTTCGGGAAGCTCTTCCGGCGGCGATGCGATCCAACAGCGGCTCGATCGCCTCCAACCGAGCAGACGCGAGTTGAAAGGCCAAAACCAGCGAGAAGAGAAAAAGAGAGATGGAATTCACCATGGCTAGGGTTTGTGGGAGAAACACTCAACCGGAGAAAAAGAATAAGAAGATGATGATGATGATAGAAGACAACGAAGGAGACATGGCGTCGGCCAACGATGATCTCGATGGCGCCGAGAGCGACGGCGGCAGTTCCTCTCTTCTTCTTATTTTTTATATTCAGAGAAAAACAATCCTAAAGCCGTTAACTTATTCAATGACATTTAAACTTAGAAAATGAATTAAAAAATAAAAATTAGTAGGAAAGACGTAACTAAGCCAATTTTGTCATTAATTCGAAACCTCTCCTTTCCCACACCTCACCTCAGTTAAAATTAATTAACAAAAAAATCTTTCTAATAGGACTGTTAATTGAATAAATTAGTTCGTAAGCATTTGACATTCGGCTCAGTTCAACTTGACTCGAAACTTAACATTTAAATGCTCGAGCTTGAACTTAACTCGAACTAAAATCCTATGAGTCAAGCTTGAACAAAGCAATATTCTACTAAATTCGATTCGGTTATAACTCAAAATCAACTCGTAGCTCGACTCAAACCTCGAATTCGATAATATAATATAATAATATATATAATATTATTTGTTTATTTAAAATATATTTAAAATTATAAATAAATATTATTATTGACTATATACTAAACTAAATGAGGATGGTGGTGAGGGTTTTTTATTTATTATTTATTATTTTATTAAATCTAGGTCATCCTTCTAATTGAATGATCCGGATTAAAATTTGAAATAGAAATATTATCTGCCCCTGACTAAGATTTTATATATATATATTTATATATATTAGATAATTATATTTAGAGTGTCATTCTAAAGACCTGAAGGTCATGTGATCAATCCACTGGATACATGAAAAATAGAAAGCCTAATTGGTAATTAAGCTTTAGCCATTCTTTTTAAGTGTTATTAGCTTTTTAAGTGTTATTTCTTATTCTGCCCTCTTTTATATCATCATTTCAGGACAACACAAGATCCTCCCCCAAAGAGGATCATTATTTATTGACGTCGGATCTATTTTGTAGGACAAAATAACCTTTCATTTTTTATGGAAAGACATCATGTGTTCCCTTCTATTCTATTAACTTTTTTTATTTTATCAATTTCAGGCAAATAAGGTGCCTTGGTGTACAGCAAAAAGATTGAAATATTTTGTCATTTTTTATCATAATTATTGGCGGCCCATAAAATGATTCTTTCCCTCAGGATTTCAAGTATAGAGAAGGGTTTAATAAAGTGATTTTTTTTATTCAAAGTAATAGATATCAGCACGAGAGAAATTAAGTACATGAGTAAACAATAGATAAAAACAAAAACAGAGCTTATAAATAACAACTTTCTGCTTTGAAAAAAAAACCAACTCTCTTTGCTAGACTATAGGCATCAGAAAGGTATGACAAAAAATGCATGTATAATAACCACCCATGGTTGCAATTGCCTTGGTTCCAACTTATTCAATACAAAACTTTTGAGAAGTGATGTTGATATCTCCAAAACCTCCGTACCATGATTGATGAAACTTCAATCATATTTAACAATCCCGCCCTTCCTAAACGAAATTAAAAAATTCATTCACTCTTCAAAATCCAATATTGAAAGAAAGCATTTCAACACCTATGTGGGTGGACAACGATAAAAAAAATAGAAAAACCTGTATAAGGAAGTTATAGTCATTCACCCCAAAGGAAACTTCTTTAAAAAGAGCAGCGAAGAAATGAATCGTGTTGATGATCAGATATTCTTTTTGTTGTTTATGCTGTCGATGTTGTGATTGTCGTTGTGTATTCAGAAGAGTTCGTCCTCCTCTGACTGTTCAACTGCTCTGTTATTTTTCTTGCTCGGATTAACTGGGTAAGTTTAACCTCAGAACCATAGTTGTTGTTAATGCGATTGAATTTGATCGCCTATTGTGCTGTTTAGAAACAAGCAATGATATTTAGTTTCTGAAATTGAAGGTTTTATAATTTGGTGCCTGAAATAGGATCTTTAGCAACCAGCTTTTATTCCTTCTTGGACTAAACTACACCAATCCAACTTATGCCGCTGCCATACAGCCTTCTATACCAGTCTTCACATTTATCTTGGCTGTCCTAATGAGGTTTTTTCTTTATGTCCCCTTTCATTGATAAAGGTTTATTGGTAACCCTTCATCGCTTTCCTAACCTGACTTGAGATGAAGTTGGCTGATTTTTTGTTATGCAGGACTGAAACGGTAAACTTGCTTCAAAGCCATGGACGGTGGAAAGTCTTAGGCACATTCATTTGTGTCTCTGGGGCTATATTAATGGTTTTTTACCCAGGTCCAAGCTTGATTGGACCTGGAGATCTGGACCTTGCTCAGCATAATGAAATGCATACAGAGTCTCAACTTGAGTCAGCTGGATGGATTGCATCTACCTTAGCTGTTGTTGGAGTTAGGAGATTTCTCCTTGGTTTTCTGTGCTTGATTGCAAATTGCATTTGTATGGCAGCTTTTCTAGCTCTACAGGTAACATGAAAGACATTCTAAGCATTTTTATATAATTCAACACTTAAGCACTCTGCTTTGCGAAGTTGACATTCTAAGCATTGGTTATCTCTTTAGCTAATGGCCTTTTATTGCAATGAATAAATGGTGTTTTTGAACTGTATACAAATTGAACATTCAACTGATTGATAGGTAATGCTAGTGCGTTCCAAAAACAGAACAGGAGCAGCAAGGCTGCTCTTTTGAAGCTGAAATATTAATCTGCTAAAATTCAAGTTAATACAATTGCTGAAAACTAAAGAAGAAGTTGGATAAAATGAGAGTAAGAAATGTTTAAGTGGCAACAGCGCAGGTCAGAAAATCTTTGGCATAGCCAGCACTCAAATACATGTGATGCTTTTTGTACAGTTGTTTTGCATGCTTTACAGGCTTTCATGTTTACATATATGTTTACAGTTGTAATCGGAGGGTTTCTGATCATCGCCGGCTTGTACCTAGTCACTTTGGCGCGTCACCGGGAAAGTCAGGAATTAGGTACTTCGGCGGTGCCTGCGAGCAGAGAGGCAGAGCCATTGCTCCCTCAGAACAACACAAACCAAAGAGGTCACTTGCCAACACCAAGAAGCCGGGCTATTGAACACGAAGCATAATGTTAATGCCATGATATTCCCTCAAAAGTTGCGTTCATTCCATTCCATTTATTGTTGTATGAGCACACACACAATGTGTGTTTGTCTACATAGAGAAGAGCCAACACATTTGTTAAGCAGGCATCATTGTACCCATTCTTCAACGAACAAACATTTTGTCATATGGTTCATTACTTCATATTCAATTGTGTAAACTGTGTAATTGTTAATGCAATATCAAAGCATTTTTTGTTTCCTAAAATTCTTGTTACTAGTCACAAGAATTACTGATATTCACCAATCCTAGAAAATATGCATGTAACAATAATATTGATGTACTGCCATGAAGCTAGATCTGAGAAGGCAGAACCTTTGTCTGGAGCATTGACTACCACTTCCAGCTCCTCCGGCACAGCAGCAGCAAAGAGGCCATTAGGGCCCGGGTCCGGGATAGAAGGATGGAGGTCCGTAACCTTGGCCATGGTGGCCTCTTAGTTCCTGATGTGCGGGAGGAGCAAGAAGTGGTAGTCGTTGCACCAGCAGCCGGCTCATCCGGCACCTGCAAAGCAGCTACCATTTCGAGTACTTCCAGCACAGAAGAAGCAACTAAAAGGAGAAGAAGTGGTTGGCACTGAAGGGCCCTTCCATATATGGTACTAAAGTTCAGTTCATTCTATGGGGACATGTTTTTTCCATTGTTGACTTTGCATCTTTCATTATTTTGCGTTTTGCTGATAACGAAGATCATCCTAAACTGGTAGATAATAAATTATTGATGTATGAACGGCTTGGTTCAATGATAACAACCTGGTGTCGACATGGGTACCCACGCCATACATGCTAAGGGCTTCATCTTACACGTGTTAATCTCCCCTCGTCTATGTAATCGGACGGTCCATATCAATACGTAGCATTAATACGTAGTGCACATAACTTCCGTGCCTCTAGCTGATAGAAGCGGTTCGGGTGAGGGTGGCGGCGATGCGGGCATGGGCACAGCGATAAGCAAGGCATGCGGGGGCGCGGCGAGGAGCAAGGGTGGCGGCGCGGGCGTGGGTGCTGCGGAGGTCGATGGCAATGCAGGCGGGGGTGTGGGCGTGGCAACGGGGGCTAGGGCAGGGGCGTGGGTGCGGCAACGCGGACGGGGGCAGCAAGGGCAGCGGCGCCGTGGATGGAGGCGCGGCAAAGGGTGCTGCGGAGGTTGATGGCGATGCGGGCAGGGGTGTGTGCGCAGCGACGTGGACAGGTGCAGCGAGGGCAGCGGCGCCGTGGATGTGGGTGTGGCGAAGGGCGACGGTGGATTGGAAGAATAAAGATAGTTTTTTTTTTGTTGAAAAAACGGATCTGGGAGCCCATATTAGAGCGACCACAGGAAATTATTCCTGCGGTCACCCCTTAAGGTAGTCAATCCTATATATATATATATATATATATATATATATGTGTGTATATATAGGAGAGAGAGCTAGGGGTAGAAAAAAAACCCTAATGTTTGATTTAAGTCATTCAATTATAAAGACGATCTAGATATATTATTTTCAAAAATAATAAACCCTACTTGAACAATGTTGATGGCGGTTGCACAACCGTACATGGTAGTTCCAACCAAGGCCAGCCAAAACTACCCACCGGCAATGCACAAGACGGAGGAAGGTTTTTTTTCATCAAATCTTGGTGATTTTGGGACAAAAACTCTCTCTACCTTTGGATGAGAATTTTTTTTCTATATATATATATATATATATATATATATATATATATATATATATTAAGATGAACTACACCTTATATAGCTTGTGTGAACTATATATTTTATTTGAGCAATTTAGTATGTCCCATAATTTAAAAATTACATAGATAAATAAAATATAAATAACAAGGATAATTATAAAATTTTAACGCAATCTAATGTTTCTATCCCTTTCATCTTAATTATCAAAGTAATTCTATTAAAAATTAATTTCAAAATATTTATTAATTTGTGTATTTTTTGAAAATTTAAAGTAGGTGATAATGATATTAAAAAAAGATAAAATTTTATTAAATATTTTTAATATAAATAAAAAAATTATTATTTTGTGAAACTCACTAAAACATTTTAAATTAAATATGTAATTTATATAAAATATATGAGGCATTGCTCATATAAATTTCTCTCATAGTTTATATGAGCTACAACTATCATTCAATTCGAACCTTCTTATTAGGTTTCACATAATAAAGTTTATATGTATGAGAAGTATAGTACATAAATAGGCATTTGATAAACTTTTATCTCTTTTTAATATCAATATGACCTTTTTTAAAAAAATGTTTTACTTTAATGATATTTTGAAATTAATTTTTTAACAATTATTTTGATAATTAAATAAAAGGGTTAGAGGGATAAGATTCTATTGAAAATTTATAAAATCCTTATTATCTATTTTTATATTTATTTATGTAAATATTGAATAGTGAGCCCCATTAAATTGATTCAATTATAAAATGCAACTCATATAAGTTATATGGACTGTAGTTCATAAGACATATGCGTGTGTGTGTGTGTGTATATATATATATATATATATATAGGAAATGTTTCCTGTAATAGAGCACAGTCAACATGGTTGTGCTCGAATTTTTTAGAGCCGTCCGATTGAGATCGGACGGCTGAGAATAACCCAACCAAATCACCCCCCTCCCCCCTCCCCTTCCTCTGTTTGGTCCGCCGCGCCCCTCGCCGCGCCCCGCCTCGCTCCACCCCGCGCCTCCCGCCCCTCCCCCGCGGCCCCCGCCCCGCCCCACGGCCCTCACGCTGCCCCGCGCCCCTCCCCTCGCGCCCCGCCCGCCCCACCCTTCCCCCCTCCCCTGTTTTCACCACCCCGCCGCGCCCCTCGCCCCGCCCCGCGGCCCTCGCTCCGCCCCGCACCCCACGCCCCTCCCCCGCGCCCCCCGCCCCGCCCCACGCCCCTTTCTCTGCCCCGCGCCCCTCCCCCCACGCCCCCGCCCCGCCCCCACCCTTCCCCCCTCCCCTGCTTTCACCCCCCAGCCGCGCCCCGCCCCGCGGCCCTCGCTCCGCCCCGCGCCCCACGTCCCGTTTCCCTCCCCCTCTCCGCCCGTTTCGCCCCAACCCCACGCCGGCGTCACCAACAGCACCGCCGACGGTGGCGCGAAAAAACAGGGGCGGGGGAGGAGGGCGGGGTGGAAGGGGGCGATGGCATTTTCGTAATAAAAGTTTGACTCGCTCCCGAGTCAATATTACGAAATAAATATTAAAAATAATTTTAAAAAATAAAATACTATAAAATAAAAACTTGGCTCACTCTGGCTCGAGTCAATACTACAAAATTGATTTTTAAAATTTTTTTAAAAATACAATACCATAAAATAAAAACTTGACTCGGACCCGTGCGGGATCGAGTCAAGTTTTAATTATAAAATAAATTTTTTAAAAAATAAAAATAATTCGGTAATAAAAACTTAGACTCGCTCATTTATTGAGTCAAGTTTTTAATACTACGAAATAAATTTAAAAAAATATAAGATAATTTTGTAATAAAAAGTTGACTCGATCCCGTGCAGAATCGAGTAAAGTTTTAATTACAAAATAAATTTTAAAAAATAATAATAATTCCTTAATAAAAACTTGACTCACTCCCAACAAGAGTCAAGTTTTTATTAAGAAATTATTTTTATATTTTTTAAAATTTATTTTGTAATATTAACTCTAGTCGCAAGCAAGTCAATTTTTTATTACGAAATTATTTTATATAATTTTTAAATTTTATTTTATAATATTGACTTAAGTCTGGATGAGTCAAGTTTTTATTATGAAATAAAATTTTAAAAAATAAACTAATTTTGTCAATTTAAAAAAATAAATTCATTTCGTAATCTTGACTAGAGTCGGGTTAGTTTTAAAATGAATGGAAATGAGCAGGGGTAGTTTTGTAATAAAAACTTGACTCGATCCCAACTCGAGTTAATATGATGAAATACATCCCGAAAATATAAAAAATACTATAAAATGCCAAAAAATAAAATAATCGAGGTGCAATTGATTTTGTAATTTTATGGTATTTTATTATTATTTTTATATTTTTAAGGATATATTTCGTAATAAAAACTTAACATGGTCATGACTTGGGTCAATATTAAGAAAAAATCCCGAAAAATATAAAAAAGTACAGGAAAATACCAGAAAAATAAAATAATCGAATTCTAATGGATTATTTTATTTTATGGTATTTTACCCTATTTTTTCATTTTTTTGAGAAGGGTAGTTTTAAAATAAAATTTTGATTCGGTCCCGACTTAGGTGGGGGCTTATTGACACAAGTCGGGACCGAATCAAATTTTTATTTTAAAACTACCCTTGCTTGCGACTAGAGTTAATATTACGAAATAAATTTTAAAAAATATAAAAATAATTTCTTAATAAAAACTTGACTCTTGTTGGGAGTGAGTCAAGTTTTTATTAAGGAATTATTATTATTTTTTAAAATTTATTTTGTAATTAAAACTTTACTCGATCCTGCACGGGAACGAATCAACTTTTTATTACAAAATTATCTTATATTTTTTTAAATTTATTTCGTAGTATTAAAAACTTGACTCAAGAAATGAGCGAGTCTAAGTTTTTATTACCGAATTATTTTATTTTTTAAAAAATTTATTTTATAATTAAAACTTGACTCGATCCCGCACGGGTCCGAGTCAAGTTTTTATTTTATGGTATTGTATTTTTAAAAAAAATTTTAAAAATCAATTTTGTAGTATTGACTCGAGCCAGAGTGAGCCAAGTTTTTATTTTATAGTATTTTATTTTTTAAAATTATTTTTAATATTTATTTCGTAATATTGACTCGGGAGCGAGTCAAACTTTTATTACGAAAATGCCATCGCCCCCTTCCACCCCGCCCTCCTCCCCCGCCCCTGTTTTTTCGCGCCACCGTCGGCGGTGCTGTTGGTGACGCCGGCGTGGGGTTGGGGCGAAACGGGCGGAGAGGGGGAGGGAAACGGGACGTGGGGCGCGGGGCGGAGCGAGGGCCGCGGGGCGGGGCGGGCGCGGCTGGGGGTGAAAGCAGGGGAGGGGGGAAGGGTGGGGGCGGGGCGGGGGCGTGGGGAGGGGCGCGGGGCAGAGAAAGGGGCGTGGGGCGGGGCGGGGGGCGCGGGGGGAGGGGCGTGGGGTGCGGGGCGGAGCAAGGGCCGCGGGGCGGGGCGAGGGGCGCGGCGGGGTGGTGAAAACAGGGGAGGGGGGAAGGGTGGGGGCGGGGCGGGGGGGCGCGGGGCTAGCATAAGGGCCGTGGGGCGGGGCGGGGGCGCGGGGGAGGCGCGGGGCAGAGCGAGGGGCGGGGCGCGGCGAGGGGCGCGGTGGACCAAACAGAGGAAGGGGAGGGGGAGGGGGGTGGGTGATTTGGTTGGGTTATTTTCAGCCGTCCGATCTCAATCGGACGGCTCTAAAAAATTCGAGCACAGCCATGTTGGCTGTGCTCTATTACAGGAAAACTTTTTCCATATATATATATATAGGATTTTAGAGTTACTTAGTAAGATTTTGGTCGATTAACATGGAAAAAATATAAAATACATGAAATTTTCTTGGTTATAAGTTATAAAAAAGTTAGTTATGATGTGAATATAAGATGTGAAATTTTTTTCTTTTTCTTATCTTTTTATAAAAATCAACGGAAATAAAAATTTTCAAGAGAGGCTTCTTAATATGAAGTTTTACTTATATATCTTATCATAAAATCTTCTACAAATGAATAAATTTTAATACAATATCAATATTTTTAGCATGAATCACTATATTTGAATTTTATATATTTTTAATTTGGAAAACAAGTTACATGAGCAAGAGGTAAGAAAGGTTTTGAACCGTTTAATTACAAAAATGGTCTAAATTTGATGATAATTTTGTAAAATAACTCATCTTCCTCCTTTTCCATCGTTGACGGTTAGGTCTGGCCGGATCTTGACTGCCCAACCATTATATATATATATATATATATATTGCAGCCAACGGCCCTAAATTTTAAGTTGTAATTTTGTTTTTTTAATGTTGTTAAGTGTTAACTAAAATCACTCAAGAAACGTAGATGGGACTTGGAAGTGTTCAGGGTCGAGGTAGCCGAAGCTGCCCTTCACGTTGATGCTCACATGGCTCAGCTTTAGGCCAGGGACACCCAAAGTCTGCAATTTTGGTGAGGTAGCTCTCGTCCAGGAGGATGTTGACCGACTTCACTTCCCGGTGGATGATCCCTTGCGCCGACCCTGTGTGGAGGTAGTGAAGGCCTCGAGCAGCTCACCTCCAACCTCTGCTTCCATGGTAGGGGTGGATGTTCGATGCCGTATAGATGGTTCGTGAGCGACCCGTTGTGCATGAAGTCATAGACGAGAATTATCTCCCCTTGCTCGCCGCATTGGCCGATGCGCGAGACGAAGTGGCGGTGGCGGATGTTGGAGAGGTCGGTGATCTTATTCTGGCAAGTGGGGGAAGCCCAAAGTTTCCAGCTTTTCTACTCCTAACAACTAGATTAAACAAGTACTCACCTTCTTCACCACCACACAACAGCCATCAACGGCAAGATCAAGTATAGGGGTTGGGCCTTATTGAATGACTTGTTCTTTAACCCACACTGTGTTAGCTGCTGGTTGATGTGAAGATTTTATAGCTCAAACCTGAGACATTGTAGTGTAGTCATGAGCATAAGACGGGATGATGGTTTTGATTTTTAGGATGATAGGTCGACTTATTAGAAACATGGAAAAAAGAGTTCTTGCATTTTTCAAAGATGTTGAGTTATTGTATCTTGGGTCCTGGGTGAAGGAGAAAATGGAAGTGAAATTTTAATTCTCATTACCCAGGAGTTGCCATTGTCCTGCACCTCGGAGTGGGTAACATTTGTCATGACAAAACCCGTCATCATGTATTCAAGGCTATTTATTAACGAAATTTTTTTGCGTGATTACAATTAAATTAAGAAAAATAAGATGTGCAGGAGGTCACTAATATTATCTTTTTTATTTTTTATGTAAATCAATTCTTATGCTCTTATAATCTTATTTGAAACAATAATATCACATCTACTAACCATATTGAGCACACCGTCATTTCATCGGTAGGTTAGAAAAAACAAAAAGCGGGGTGATGGGTAGTCCATCTACGTTTATCACGCGAGCGAGACAAGGAAAGGAAAACAAACACCGAGCCCGCAGACATGACCCTGATTCCCGAGAATATTTACTGCTGTATTATCAATTTGAGTTTTCTTTCAATTATTTACCCACAAATTTTTTGGGTGTGTAAGGATGTACAATTGACAAATAAAAATGACATGGACATTTCCAAAACGTCCATAGAGCTTAAAATATCATGCGCGATCTTAACAAGGACCGCTCGTAGATACAAAAGAATACAGAATATACAGATCTAGCCAACACAATCAACAAAAAAATGAAACAAATCCATGCAGAAACTGTGAAAACCATTGAAGGGGAATATGGACACTCCTTTGTCCTATTTCCTCGACACAACAAAGCAGAAAATATTTTTTTCTTCCAAAGTAAAAGAAGATTTTATGTTCCCTGACCTTGGATGCTGGATGCCTAGGACATACCAATGCGACCCAATGGCCAACCATACTCCGTCTTTCCACCACCTTAACCTAAAAGATGGGGATGAGCAGGAAGACTCCCGTGAAAAATTGGGCTCCATGAGAAACATAGCAGGGCTGCAAACTCCACCACTCTGCCTCAGTGCTTCTGAAGAATACAGTAGTAGTACATGGTGTATGATATTAAGTTATCGAGCTAACGAGCCTCCGATGACATGCCTGACCCAGCAGATGAATTCGGCTATCTGTAATGTCCACACAGATTGATACACTCAGAAGGTTGGGAATGTGTGTTTCATCACATTTTGTAGCCAGTCAAGTCAAGAAAGATAATTCTGGCTATATTCTTGAATAACTCCATAAACTAAAAAATTGCACCTAAAAGGAGAACGATAACATAATTTCAACCAATCAAACAAATTAGAAATGTAGTTACCTTGATCTGGTTGTGGGCATGATTACATGTGGTCATCAGTAGTGTTCCTCACTGATCGAAGTTCAACAGTTCTGAGATCACGAAGATGTTGCAATATTTCCTGTAGCAGATCAATTCCCTTGTCCCCTTTCTTCATTGAGTTGATACAGTGCTTCAAGAACTCCCTATCTGCTTCCAGAGCATGTAACCTCTCGTAAACATGATCAACTTCCTCTTCAATGGCCAGCTTCTTTTCACTGGAAGCAAGTTTCGAACTGGAACTATGTGAGACAATACTAGGCACCTGTTCTTCAAAGATGCCTTCTCCATCTTCCATCTCTATTGCATCAAAGAGAGGAAGAAGCCTCTTCGCCTCAGATCCTATAAGCCTGCTCTCATGACAATCATTTTGCATTCCATCAATACTTTCATCCAAGAATCCATTGGGATCCCCGTTCTCTCCTGGAGTAAAACATTCCGCACTTTCAGTAACCAAGGCACCATTTTCTTCCAAAGGCACAATCGGTTTAACATCTTCATAACGTTCGTCTTCTTCATCACTTAGTGCAAAGAGTTTCTCCTCCAAGGCCTTCAACTGTTCAAGAATGGCCAACCTCTCTTCTTCAAATTCTGCTAGAGATTCGCCCAGACTATTCAAGTGCCTTCCATTTTCTACAGTTAACACCGCACTTGGCACCTCCCCAGCAGAAGTGTTCTGAGCACTGTCTTGAAAACCCAAGAAACTCTCATCGCCTTCATTAAGATCCACAGATAACTCATCACTATCATCTGCACTACAAGAAGCCGAAGATGTTCTGGACTTCCCACCGGACACTTGTTTTCTCATCCTCTCTTTCGCTTCATAATGCAAAACCCTCTTTCTGTACAATTCCAGCTCCTTCTCAAGCTCTTGTTTTTCCTTCTCTCTTTTCACCATTAGCTCATTTAGAAGTTGCAAAGCCTCCTGGTCGTACTCTGACTGTTCTTCCATCATTCTCTGATATTGCAGAGCTTCCATCTGCATAGCAGACTTCTCTTCCTGAAGTCGGGTGATCATAGCCATTGTTTGATTGGCAGCAATGGCCGAAGCACTTCTCTCTTCCTCCAGCTCCGCATACAAAGCATTCAAAGCTTTTTGTTCTGCTTTCAGAGCAGATTTAAGACGATCAATGGTCAAGACCTCGCCACCTTCAATGTCACTGAGAATACTCCCATCAAGAGATTCAGGACCAGATTCTTTCCTATCAAAGAACAGTTTCTTATGGGAAATGAGAAGGTTCTCTAAAGAAGTAGGTGTCTCCGGTACTCTCTCGTCCTCCACTTCATTTTTCTCAATTGCTTCAACTTGAATGGTTGGTTCTAGTACATCCTTGCTTTCTCTGGTGTCATCCAATTCTGTCTTTTGTTCATCTTCTGCTTCGGTCGGACTAGCATTGCAAGCATCGTGCTCATTTGGTTGTTCTCTATCTACAATCAGAGAGTCCACCAACCAAACAGCACAGGAAGCTAAAAGGGAAGTGACTTGTGTACCTTGAGTTTCCTGAGCACCAAACTCACCACAACGAGAGTCGTCTTGTGAAACCAATTCAAGAAGTGAAGAAATTGTTTCGTGCACCTGTGGGGTGGACGGTCTCTCTTCAGAACCTTCTCCTTCTTGCAATGTGCATGCATGTTCTACATCAAGAACCAAAGTGTTATCATCAAAACTAAAAACAAACCCTCAAGAACGATAAATGCATTTGTTGAAAAAGAAAAAGAAAAAAAAACTATAAAATTTCATTACCTAACATCCGATTCTCCGAATCCTCACCCAACTCCTCAATGTAGCTCTCATCATCTGAAACGGTTTGGGATACATCCGTCAACGCCTCGATTTCATGGTGACGTTCCTCAACCAAATCATTCTGGGCTTCCTTTGATGGAACTTCAGAAATCTGGCTTGTTCCCATGGCACGAACCTCGTTGCATCGCTCGTCCTCATCTCTTCCTTCGCCAGTATAGGTCTCCACACCGAACGACGTTCGGACTTCTTTCTCTGCCTCCGGTTCCTTGGCCTTCTGTTCATCTAGGTAGCCAACATCTCCATCATCTTCCACCTGTCTTGAAGAGCATTGATCCTCCATTGTCGAAGAATCAATAAGCTCCACTGGTGCCAATCGCTCAACATTCGATAATAGTTCCATATGCAGAGTGCTGTCTGAAACAGGGGAGCCGTCTGTTCGGGATGCTAACTGAACAAGGCCAACGTCGTCGACACGAGATTTACCTTCAACCGACAAACGTGAAGGATCTTCCACAATTGCCTGTTCCGTCTCGATAACAACCGCCTCTTCCTTCTCCAAAGAATCAATCTTTCCATTCAACAACTCGTTCTCCTGGGTTTCTCCTCTGCTTAGATCCTCATCTGTGTGAAGATCCATGTACTCAACGTCCCGGTAATGATCGGTATCCTCCTTGTCTGTAATCCACTTCGTCGCATGGGGATAATCCAAAACGTCCCACGACGGCTTGAGCAGCAGGTACGGCGAGTACAAACCGTCGTCCATGGCTTTTCCGCAACACGAACACTTCATTTCCTTGCCGCCCATCTCGATCTCGCCATCACCTACCAAAGAGAAGAACGTGATATGCCGTTCAGCCCCGGTCCTCGGCGGCCTGGATGAAGAGCAGGCCTCGCACATACCGCATGCCTCGGCCAGCCTGCGATGATTGGAGCAGTAGCCGAGCCTGGATATCTCCCCGGCGTGGGCATCGCAGACGAGGCTCTTGTAAAAGCCACCATCGGTCTGCTTGTCAAGGAGTCGGTCGAGCCTCGAGCACCACAGGCACGGCGGGTGGAGGCCGAAGAAGGAAGCGAATTTGGTGATGAAGTAGGAGAAGATGGAGTTGAGAAGGAGGAGGGCGATGAGGATCCATTCCAAGACTGTGTAGACGAGAATTACTACGATTCTGTTGGTGTTTCGGTGTAGCACGGTCGCAAACTTGTTGGCCGCCATTGGAAGAAAGACTTTGTGTAATCTATGGTACTGTGTTTTTTATGGGTTTTGGAAGAGAACTTCTCCTATCGACGAAAACAGAGGAAGGGGCGGCAAGTAAGGAGAATAATTGAACAATTCCAAGTTAGAAAACAAGTGAAAGAGATGAAGAGTTGAAGTTGGCAGTTTCAACCTTTTCTTACAATGGCGGCGGCGGCAGCAGCAACAACAACAACAACAGGTGGTTGTTGAACAATCGACCAAGGAAGAAGAAGACGACTACGGTGAAACTGTCTTTATATATACTACTGCACGAATGTATGATCTTCATTAACCTAATCCGAAGAGTACTAAAATGATTCTCTTCTCACCTCTGGTAAAATGAAAATGATCCTTTTTCTTAAATATAGGATCTGATACGGGTGTGTATTTTGATTCAACCACGATTTAGCCCAAGTAATTTTTAAAGTAGTACGGTTAAATGGAGTGCTGCTTTGCCAGAGTGAAGATATATATGTTAGTACCATCTTTACGTAACGAGTAAAATACAAGCGTTGGAAGAGAACATTAGTAGGCATAAGCGGTGCGGCCACATCTAATCCTATCCATGACTTGGGCCTGCAGCAAAGGTCATCGTCGTCGTCAAGAAGGGAGTTGATATGAGCCTAAGCATTTAATATCCTTGCTTCCCTTCCCCTCTAATTTGCGTTCTCAAGATTGGCCTCAAGTTTGTGTCTCAAGATTGGCCCCGTGCAAAGTGTATAAATAGAAGAGATAGCTTTTGCATTTGCTTAAAAGATGGTCTTCGAGTTGTGATTATCGTAGGTCACAAACCGTAACAAGTTAAGAAACCCACTTTAATTCACAGTAATAAGTGACAAATTTAGGTAATATACGCCAAATGAGAAAAGAAAGAGGAGCTTAAGGAGGGGAGCTGTCAAATGTAGAACAGGAAAAGAAATTTAAAGAGGAAAGTTGAGAGTTGAAAGAAATGGGAAAAGGAAGGTGTAATGATCGAGATGGCATGAATAAAGTTAGTGGGATTCCTCTCAATCTATGCTAGCTCTTGGGCCCTCCGCTCTTTTTTTTCAAGTTCTATGACCGCCAACTTAGGCGGCTCTTTGTGGGGGTCGGAGCTGTACACACACTATAAACAAATCCTAACAAGTAAGTAATTGGGGGAAAAAAAGATCCAGCGAATTTTCTCTGGTAATACCGAAAGTGTGCGTGGGCTCCTTGATTAAAATAGACGTATTAGAGCAGCAGCAGGATTAGCTATGAAAAGAATGTTCCATTTAAAGAAAACAAAGGTAGCAAATGTTGAATTTTGTAATGGAGGAGGAGGGATTGTTTATGTTCTGATTTGATTAAGTGTGGTACCATGATGTAATGGAGGCACTTCTCTTCAAAGAAGCGAAGAGTGGACGAACTTATAAACCGACACAGCCGAAAGCATGGAAAAGCTACAGCACTTGCCTATCTTGTTACCTTTCGTCTCTGCTGTGCATGTATCCTCGTCTCTCTCTGTCGTTCTCTCTCCTTACGTCATCTATAAGTACAACATCTTTGACGACGAGGACCTAAGTAAAAACTGAGCTTCTATAAATCCATGGTTAATG